>JANAVB010005597.1:18983171-19289881 GCA_029216955.1 Iris pallida
TGCTCTTAGTTACAAACAATTCTATACCCCAATCTACAGCAATCTTGTATTAAGTGTACGTGTAGACTCTTCCAAGAGTTCCTATAAATATGGGTGCACTTCCTCCATGCATAAGGAAATTACAAACTTAGTGTTATTATAAAATTTTCTTCCACCAAATTCTTCTCTACATTTTCTCTCTGTCTAAATTAATTCATTCTATCTAGTTGGCCTACCACAATTCCAATAATTCATTTTGTTGGATGTGTTTATCTTTTAATAACATGATTGTTGAAATTGTAACATATATAAGATTGTCTTTTGACGGCTTATTGTAATTCAACATACATACCTACATATATATATTTGTTGCTCTGTACTTGTGCACAAAACTATATGATCAGCTACAAAAGTTGTTGGCATAAACTTTTCCTTAGTTATATTATGATGTTGCTAAGTGATGATGAATCAGTTGCTATGTACTCGTTGGTTCTTCTGCTCGAGAAAGTCAATTTCCAAATAAGGGAGGTAGAATAATTATACATCATGTCATTCACCACTACTATACATGAGCAACACATATGTTCTTGTGTTTTAACAAAGAAAAAGCCCTAAAATCAAAAAATCCCTAAAATCAACAAGAAATAAATAAATAAAAGATGAAAAACCCTAAAATCAAAGGGAAGCACCTGTGGACGACGGTGATGGAGGATTCCCCTGACCAAAGCAAAATCGAAGAAGAAGAACTACCTGATAACGTTCAAACCAAAATCAAAAAATATGAAGGAACCTGATGACTTCGTTCGAGAGAGAGGGAAAGAAGAATAAGTACCTGATGGCTCATTCGAGAGAGAGGGAAAAATGTAGCCGAGAGAGAGGAAAGAAGTAGCCGATCTTTGTTGGGTGGGAGAAGCAGGAGGGAAACCAAAAACGTGAATTTTTCAGAGGGAAAGTGAAAACTTCAGAGGGGATTGGGGGAAAAAATGGAGGAGGGAATATATGACATATTTGCCAAACTTTTTCTATGTCACATGCTTTGCATGTGACACAAATTTGATAGAAAAAAAAAGATGTTACGATGGTTTTACTTTGACCATAACAAAAGTAATAAAAAAATAGAAATTTTGATTTTTTTTAAATATTTTTTAGCTTTTGTAACGGTTATAATTATTACTATTTTGTCAAATAATCACCGTTATAACTTATAGAGAAAAACTGTTACGAATTGTATGTTTTGGTGTAGTGATTCTCGTCAAGCTATTTGGGACGGTAATGTGAATTATTTGGACATAAAGTTTTATTAGTCCCAAATAGTGAACTATTTTCACAATATGTTCCAAAAAAATAAAACTTTTTGTCAAGAATATAGTCGTCCCTGAAACTACACTTTTAGGACTTTTTATACTAGTGTTCCTAATAGTGTCGTCCCAAAAAAAAACTTTTTTTGTAGTGATACTAAATACTAGTTTGACTTTCATACCTTATCACGAATTGACATTGATTGTTATCTCGACTAATGATTGATCATGCGTTCCTAGTTGGAACTAAGAGACTGGCTAGTCGTCTTATTGAAATTAAATGAGACACGTTCATATTAACCATGAACCATTGCAATCGACTAGCCGATCCCGAACATTGGCATATGGATACGTGCAAACTTCAACTTGTTTCTACAAAAGCAGTATGTGTACCTTACAGTCAAGGTATGATTATTCCGTGGCTAGATTTAATTGTTGCATTACGCTATGTAAAACCTACAACCTAACCGTACGGGCATCGTTGTAGAGTTATGTATATCGTACTCTGTACAGAAGTACTTATTCTGAATGACCATGATCTACGGTATGAGATTTCAATTTACATAGGGACTATTAAGTTAAATAAAATAACAAATTGCATGGAGAGAATGGATTCCCGAGTTCTTACATGGCAGCCATCTCGGGACAATTAGTGCCCGACATGCCGGCTGGTTCCCACAGATACTTCAAACCTGCCATACGGGCAGGGAGTGATATCTGTTTATATTTATACATATATTGATGACAGACGTCCCACTGGGACTCGTCTATTTCATGATTGGCGCAATTGATTATTGGGTAGACTAGCCTTGCTTGTACATAGTAAGAACTGAGAAATCACTTATTGCATATTTCCAGGGCAACCCGTAGTAATTGTATTGCCGTTTAAATTGATTTGTTTGTGTACTGTACATACTCTGTTAATTACTGTGATGATCAGAATGTCAGGACATGACGGGTCAACTTCTGTCCTTGTTTGGTTGGAAAGTTGGTTTGAAGTGTCGTGATGTTGTGTGAATCCCAATAGCAAGCGGAGACTTATTTATCATATTCTTAACTCTTACCGCTGGTTTTAATTCTCATGTCGTGCTCCCTTGGGGTACTTGCTATTTGAGGTCTAACCTCTCTGGTTTTGCATGGCCAGATTTAGAGCCAGTTCCCGAGGACTCAGCTTACTTCCACCTCCAAGATGGTCAATACTAGAGAAATGATCGCAGGAGGACACGAGTGGGTTCCTTACTTCCCCGCTCGTTTTACTACTTACTTTATATTTTGCCGCTTGGCACCGACATGTTAGTCGGACTGTCTTGCACTTACTTTTACATAATTGTAACTAAGTCAGGTTGCAGCTGATAACGATTGTGTATACCTTGTTACATTATCTGGCTATGTTTTGTAAAGCCAGATCTCAAGAATATTTTGACTGAGCGTTTGGGACGCCGTACTGCTCATCCTTACATGTTCTCTACTTACTGCTTTTTATTGAATGATTGGGACAATAGATGTTGAGTAACCCTAGTGAGACTTTCATGTAGTATGCACCCTCTCGTCTTTTAGACAACATTGATCGTATTATACGGTATTCATCTACCCATAATACGTAGCTGGCTGAGTCACTCTCCCGCTCTCCGGTATTCTGGTTCTGGGGCGTGACAAAGGTAAATGATTAGTTTACCTTAGACCAAGGTATGGTATCAAGATACCAAGGTAAGGTATCAAGATATCAAGGTAAGGTATAGGTTTACCCAAGTTAAGGTATTGGATTCCAACTAAGGTATTGGTATTGGGATGCCAATATGACCAAGGTTGATATGGTATCCTAGTGTTAGTGGGTTAGTGTCTAAGTGTTTGAGTTTGAGTAGGTGATGTTAGATTGTGGAAGGGTTATATAGATAGGAATATATATTTTTGGGTTATATAGTATCTATATATATTATGAGAGTATATAGATATAGGTTATGGTTCATAGTGAGGATATGTGTATACTTGATATATGATATCTATATGTATGTGTTAGGGAGGTACTATATGGGTAAGGATATATGTGGTATGTATATATATTAATATATCATAAGTATCATAGATGTTGACCACTAATCTAAGTTTGACCAAAACCTTAGAAGCTTGACCTTGACTCCTAGTTTGACCCAAGGTGGACTAGAGTTGACCAGAGTTTACCAGTTGACCAAAAGTCAACTGTAAGTCAACCTTTGACCTAGTTTGACCTAGTTTGACCTAGTTTGACTTGATGTGACCTAGTTTGACTTAGTTGGACTGAGATTGACCTAGATTGCATATTATACATTAGAAAATCATACTTAACTTTGTTTAAACCTAATTAACTTACAATATCTCATCTTTAGGTCTGTGAGATCACTCTGAGCATCGACCTTAGTTGACAGCTCAGGACAGCAGGCGAGTACATTCTCTGATAGTAGTTATTTGTCTTGATATCTTCTGTATCTGATTCAGTTATAGTGTTTTACTTGATTTTTGACACGAGGGTGCACGGACTAGTATATATCGGATTCCTGTCATGAGATGTCATTCCTGGATTTTCTTGGGATACTGGTACTTGCTCGATCTTGTTCTTGTACTTGTATTGACACTGATTCCTGAGGGAGAGTAGCTACCTTCTTAGGGAATCTCGTGTCATGACGTGCTATGTCCGAATCCGTATATTATTCGGGGATGGAGAGTTATTATAGGTTATGTGATCAATACCCCTACTTGTATTCCTGTTACTACTTGTATCATAGCTATACTCTCGCCTCACATAGGGTAAAGCCTGACCTGTGCTACTACTTGTCTCATAGCTTTCCATTCTAGCTGGCCCGAGGTCCTGTACTCGTAGTCGGTCAAATGGAAGAGCCTGATCTTATCCCAAATCGATCCCATAATGCTATAATACTCGAGGCACATTTTACATTTGTCACCCTCACTTTTCCAAGTTAGGAGTAAAATGGTAATTTTCCATTTTATATTATTTTTGAGAATTTTATTTCATGAATATTAATATTTAATTATTATAGGAGTCGGATTCGAATTTTATCGCATTCCGAGTTAATTCGGGACTCCGGGGAATTTTGACTTGAGTTGTATTTAGCATGTTAATTAACCATGGCCCACCAAACTAAACTTTTAGGTTTAGGAGTTTGGACTAGTCCCCCATGAGTAATTAAGCTTAATTATGATTTTTAATTAATTTTAGCAATTTCCAAAACCAAATTTGAGACTTAACTTAGCCTAGAAGACAAGGGAGGAGCAAACTTGTAATTACAAGTGCCCCTACCCATGCTCCCATGGCCGGCCACATTAGGCCACCCCCTCCACCTCTTTTACTTCACCATTAAATCTTCTCTCTCTCTCTCTTCATTTCTTTCTTTCCAACTTCTTCTTCGTCTTCCAAATCTACACATAGGTATGCTCTCAACTCTCATTTATTTCTCATTTTGCATTTATTCTTTCACATTAATTGTAGAGGAGACTATTCTCTACAAGTTGACCCTAGCCTTTGTAGGTTTCCTTAAATTCTAGTTTGGGATTTATCATGGTTTTACCTCTTTTTAGAGAGGTGTATGTATATTTATATATATATGTATTTGTGTGTGTGTAGAAGAGAGTGGTAGTGGTGTTATGAGTGTGTATTTGTGTGTGTAGAGGAGAGTGGTAGTGGTGTTATGTGTGTGTATTTGTGTATAAGTGTGTGTCCATATATATATATATATATATATATATATATATATATATATATATATATATATATATATATATATATATATATATATATATATGTGTGTGTGTATATGTATATACATATGTAGATATGTATGTGTGTGTGGGTGTATTTACATATATAGAGAGGAGGAGGAATGAGGAAATTGTTGAGTGTTATATACATATTAGAGAGATCGAGAGGGAGATTAGAGAGGTTTAAAGAGGAAATTAGAGAGGAAGAAGAGTGGAAGAATGGAGGAATTTGTGAAGGGGAAAGGGAGAGCAGCCAAGGCAGCAAGGGGGGGGGGGGGGGGGGGCAAAGGAGCAGCTGCCCCACCACAGCAGCAGCACAATAGCAATAGCAGCAGCAGCTAGCAGCAGTAGGAGCTGCAGTAGCACCCCCAAACCACCCCGTTTAGCCCCTAAGACCCCCACCTAAATACCTATATATATATATATATATATATATATATATATATATATATATATATATATATATATATATATATATATATATATATATATTAACAGAAAATTTATTGAAAAGAAGATAGAAACAGACAAGACAGACCAAGCCACCTGTCCCACGCAGGGGGCCAAACACAGAACACCAAACTGTCCCGCGCAGGGGAGCAAACACAAAACACAGAACACCAAACAGTCCCGCGCAGGGGACAAAGCACAAAACCCCGCATTAGAAATTCAAAAACACGCACGCGTCCCGGGGAGGGGGCACGTGGCGGGCACGCACGTCTCCCAAGGGGGGCTGGTCCACGCGCGCGGCTCGATGGGCGCGGGGCCCGAGGGGGTGGGCGGACCGAGGAGACCCTCGGGACTCCCGCTTGCATGCCGGAGCAAGAGGGGGTGGGGCCGACCACCGCGGCGGCAGGGGAGGACACCACGGCAGCGCGGAGCCTGACGAGGAGCTCGGAAGGGTCCAGGCTCGACTCGGGGGGTCAGCGCCACAGTCGGGAGGAGAAGACGCTGGCCGCGGCGAGCCCACGGCGGAGGGGGGAAGCCAAGGAGGGGAACGCCTGGGGGTCCGCCGCTGCCGACCGTCGATGGCGACGGAGGCACGAAGGCGACACTAGAGAGGGCCTCCAACGGGACGAGCGACGGGCGGGGCGCACCGGCCTGAGGCGAAGGGGAGACCGGAGAAGAGAGGGCAGGGGGCGGAGCGCACCGGCCGGAGGCCCTAGGCGGCGGCGCTGCCCCAACGCCTAGGCGGAGGGGGGATAGGCTCCATCGAGGGCGGTGGTGAGCCACTGAAGCACGTCCGCCTGGGAAGGGAGGGCGGTCCAGCGCCACCGAAGGGAAGAGGGGTCCTGGGAGACCCAGAACCACCGTCGAGTGGCGGGGTCTTGATAGTAGGTCCCCGCCGCCGCCGAGGAGACGGGGGCCGCTACGGCAGCCTGGGCGACGGGCGGAAGAGGGGGATCCGCTATCGAGAAGGCCGGCTGCACTGCGGGGGGAGCCGGGGGGAGGTCCTTGTCCGAGGCGAGGGGATCTTCGGCCGGAGGGGCCACAGGATCCGGGTCGGAGGGGGTCGAAGGGGAGGCACCAGCCGGAGGAGGCTGACTCGACGAGCCGAAGCAGAGAGCTGGCGGGGGAGGGGGGGCGGTCACTGCCGCTGGAGGAGAACTAGGGGCAGCCGAGGGAAGGTGAGGCGCTGCGGCGGGGATGGCTACTCCGGGGAGCGGCTGGTCGGGGGGCGGCCGCGCAACGCACTTGGCGCCTGGGAAGCCTGGCGGGGGCTCGAGGATGGACGGTGCCGGAGGCGGCCGAGGACGCTGGGGGCGGCGATCCCGACGGCGCCGAGAGCGGCGGCGTCGCCGAGGGTGGAAGGGAAAGGGGGGAGGGCCGCCGCACGCATAGCAAACGCCGGCTGCGGGTTAGGGCCAAGAGGGCTCCGGCCGAGAGAAGAGGCCATGGAGGCCGGAGAGGGCGGGGGACGTCCGGCGAGCGAGGGGACGGCCGGAGGAGTCCGGCCACCTGCCAAGACAGGGGGGCAGGGGATCGCCAGCCTCTGGGATCCACACCCACATACTCCCTTTTGATGTATTATATATATATATATATATATATATATATATATATATATATATATATATATATATATATATATATATATTAGCTCTATATAACCCTAATTAACCCACTAAAATAGCCCAAAAACTAGTCCTAAGTGAGTGTGGGAAATGGATGTTGGGAGTTGTCACGACCCGCTCCCGAATAATCGGACACGAGTCGGACACGCCCAGCCTTCATTGTTAGACACAATGAAGTAAGCTGTACCAAGCTAGGGAAAACTAACCAGATAAACATGAAAGTATAGAATCACAGCATCTAAAAACGTATCCCAGAATGATCACCATAATCCACAAATCCAGATATCATAATGTACCAGAATCAAAAGAAATGAAAAGTGCTATGAACTCTAAAGTCAATATCTAAGAGTAAAGCTAAGTAATCTAAACCTGAAGCCTCAAGCTAAGCCTCATCCTGCTCAGCTAAATCCTGGGCTCTGGCCCATAGAGTAGAACAATGTCCTGCAAGCATACCTGCAACATATCCTATTCAGGAGCGGAGCAAAGTACAGTTCTAGGTAATGAAACATGAACATGATATGAACAGGGTACAGGAGTATAGGAAAATGAAATACAGGAATGAACATGAAAGTACAGGAAAGTAGTACAGGAAAATAAGTACAGGAACTATAGTACATGAATGTAAAGTACAGGAACATGTAAAGTACAGGAATGAAACTATAATCCTGAAGTACCAGACATGACAAGTGCACAATATCGAAATACATCTAGTCCATGTGACCGGCTGGGGTAAGTACAGGAGCATGCACAGGAGTACATGAATATGGTACGACTTAGGACCCGCGTGCACAGTGCGAGGCCTAAGCTAGGTACAAGAATATATAGTAACCGGGATTGGTCACATGGCTAGTGTATTTCCCCACCCGACACTAATAAGTACAAGAACAAGAGTACAGGAGTACATGAATATCGTGCCATGACGTGTCACAAGAAAGGGTACAAGAATGTAAATGTACAAAACCATAGAAAAGTACTTGCCTGGCTCCGGGGGTACTGGTAATCAGGAACTGGATGTCTTCCTGAATTTAAATTATTGATACAAGTGGGTTAAAAACTAATCAAAATCTAAATTGATGTTTTTTGTGTAGTTAATATTGGTTAAACCTAATGGTAACTACTTAATAATAAACCCTTCACAATCACTCTAACAACAACCAAGTAACAATACTTATAACCATGCTCAAAAGCTATCTAATAGGTTTTAAGGATACATGGATTTAATCATAAGGGTTGTATATGCTAGTCACCTGTCTTGTTTTGAGTGTAACTTGATATCTAAAGCAATTTCAAAAGAACATAAACAGTCACTATTTATACAAGCTAAGAAAATACTCTACAGTAGCCAACACTTAGTTTAGCTAACTAGACAAAGTCCAATTTAACTGTCATAACAGTGAGAAATTACTGTCAGGTTCATATGAAGTTTTGAGACTGATCACAAATCTGAAATAGATTTCCAGGTTCACTAAAACCCTATGATACAGCTATATTAAATCTAACCTCACCTTGTACTCAAACATTTCCTGGCTTATCACATTACTCCCAAGTATACAGTTAACAGTTGCAGAAGCTTGAAACCTGAGTTCACAGTACACTACCTGGCTATAGGCAGGCCAATCCTCTGAATCAAAACAATCAAGTGCAGAGAAAGGTAGAGCAAAATTTCTAAACACTGATTGTTCAACTGAATTTAAACTCAGGTCATGAGTTCACTCTCAGGAACCCGAGTACTACCACTCTTAGTGCAAAACTGAGTTCAAAGGGAATGATGACAGCTTGAGTCCAAGCATCCCTCACAGCTTCCTCAAAGGTAATCATGTCCTGTTATCAAGCACAACTCATGATTTCCAGGTCAAGAAACATTTAGTTTCCAGTCCCTCTGAATCCAGTTCACCAAGATTTGTGGCAACTAGAAAATATTCACTGAGATAATATGCCAAGGTTTAGATTCTAAATGGATGTAACTTATACTTCCTATCCATCTGTAGAGGGACATCACAAAACACCACTGAACTAACAGTGATACAAATCCAGATTCAACCATTCATCAAATTGTATATGCCAAAATAGATGTATTGGACTGAATCAACCCAGCATTCACGTTGGTTTCAGGTTTTTCCCTGAATTAAACCAACTGATGTGAACTCGAGTTCAGGGAGATTGCCTTCCCTGGGTTCCAAATATTTGTTCCCAGGTGCATAAATCATCATACAAAACCTATATATATATGCTATGCAATGTTGTGCCACATCCTGCTGTTACATTCCCACTGATTATCAAGTTTGCAGGAATCTCAATCAATCTATTATGAAAAATTCTAAGAGTCTAAGACATGTTCTCTAGCCCCAACCATTCTCAGATTTCAGAGATGGTTAACCTTAGCTTACCCTGAAAATACTCTCAGTTTATACTGGAAATGTTCCCATTCTAACTGAGATTATTCTCAGACTATCTGAGATTAACTCTCTGTTTTCCCCAATGGACTATGGTAGGAAATAGCAATCATATTGAATCTGAGGTTCCAGGTTTATTTGAGTGCCATCTCGAGTTTCACTGAGATTAAATCTCATATTCACTGAGATCAAATCTCAGGTTCACTGAGATCAAAACTAACCCAGGGCAATGATACGAGGTCCAGTTCATGGACTAAATCACAACACTGCAGAGAAATAATTTGCTACCACAGAAATCAATCTCAACGGCTACTTCATTCGAAATGGTCTTCCCTTCCCAACCAAACTCTACCATCTCATAACTAGCAATTCAATTACTGTACTTGAACAGAAAGCAAGGCAAAAATAATGTATACCTGTAGATAGATACAATCTCCAATTTGTACTGCAACGGTGAGTCGAAAAGTGAGTTCCAAGGATCGGTTTGGAAGTAGAAAACTCTGATCAGGCATTTAATCAAACAGTTGTGACGTATCAGAGTTTTGAGGAAATGTCATAAGTAATTGAATTTGTTAAACCAACTAAATTGGGAAAAATAAGATCAATATAATTTCCATACTCACAATTCGATCAAGGACACAAATCCTTCAACCCTCAGCTCATCGACCAAAACATGATTCATCCACCAGTTCCTATTATCAAAACAAGGAATGCCTCTGGATCCAACCATGCCAAAAACTAAATTTCTAACACTGAATTCACAACGAACAGAGAGAAGGAAAATGGAGCTTACTCGAATTGGTTGTTTGCTGATTCGAACAGATCGTCCACCGCACGAAGACTCGATCAATCTCAATCGATTTCAATACTGATCACACAAATTTGTGATCAACAATTGGAAATGCAACGATCGAAAATAAGGGAAGACTGGTCTACTCACTGTCGATCTCCGGAAATCGTGTTGATCTGCTGCAGGAACGTCGTCGTCGTCGTCGTTCTTCTTCAGTGAATAGCTACTCCTACTGCCATTGCCATCATCCTAAGCTCTGGAAGAAGAAGGAGAAGGAAGGGTGCTTGGGAGGAAGTTGGGATTGAGAAAATTAATGAAGGTCTGTGGGTTTTATAGCTACTGAATCAATTGGCGGGAGAGTAGCATGATGCTACAGTGAAGTTTGTTAGAGGAGAGATTCAATTTTGAATTTCTGGTTCATTTGAGTCTCCTCCAACTGAACAAAAGAAATAGGAGGAAAATAATGATTTGGAGAGAAAAATTTAGTTTAGAAAGCACATGGATGTGCTGGTTGTTATAGAAGAGTGGAGAAGGTTCTCTCCTCAAGAAAATAGATTCCTGGAAAGATTTAATGGCTTACAACCCAAATAATCACTTAGTTAATTGAGAAAGCCCAACTAATGGCCAAATAAATAAGGACTATGGAATAAAATAATCAACAAAATATTTTTCAGGAATTTATATGATTTGTCATAAAAATTTTGAGAGGTGAGGTTACAAATCTTCCCCCCTGAAAAAAATTTCGTCCTCGAAATTGAGAGGCAACAAAAATCCAACCCAACTCAAAATTCAAGGTAAGTCATTATTGATTTAAGGAGAATTCTGAATACATGACTAGTCAAATCAACTAAACAAATCGGGGTGGCGCTCTCGCATCTCGTCCTCGCGTTCCCATGTGGACTCTCCCGGAGAGTGGTGTCTCCACATAACGCGGACAAGAGGAATGATCTGGTTCCGCAGTTGCTTCTCCCTCCGGTCCAGGATCTCTACTGGCTGCTCCTCGTAAGTCAATCTCGGGCCCACCTCTAGCTCGGAATAGTCCACCACGTGGCTGGGGTCTGGAATGTATCGTCGGAGCTGTGATACGTGGAAGACATCATGCTCTCCCTCCAAGCTAACCGGAAGCGCCAGTCGATACGCCACCTCGCCAATCCGTGCCGTCACATCAAAAGGTCCGATGAATCTCGGACTGAGTTTTCCGTCTCTGCCAAAGCGAATGACACCCCTAGTCGGTGAGATCTTCAGAAACACTCTATTCCCAGCTGCGAACTCCAGTGGCCGTCTACTGCTGTCCGCCCAGTGCTTCTGTCGATCCTGTGCAACTCTGCGACGCCCTGGGCCTTGAGACCCAGTACGCTAATTACACACAAGAAGTTGGAATAACACGATCAATGATCAAGAGTCAAATAGGCACGAGATAGAATGAAGTTCCAATTACAACTTAGAGGAGCAAAATCATGAAGACACAAATATTAAGTACGATCAAAAATCGATAGTTTAACACAAGTGGACTAGGACAAGATAGGAAAAACATGGTCAAATAGACATGATTTAAGATTGAAGTTTAGACAAGACACAACGAAGTACGGAATCACAATCTGGTAATATACAATTTTGAGGAATTCAATGATCTAACGATAAAGTGCTAGAAGAAAAATTTAGCAAGGGTTGATTTGAGGAACGTACAAAATACTCAGGAGATACAGTATCAAATCAGGGTGAACATGCAAGAATTTGTGATTCTCGAAAACCAATAATCATATGAAAAGGAAATATAGTCTCCAGAATATCCAAGAACATGTTGGAATCTGAAATCACTTTGCTTAGAATCCCTACCCCGCCAGTATGTATCTGACTGCAGTGGACTTTCGGCTCCGTGACTCAAATAACAATATGTCTCCAAATACTCTATCAACCTTATCCATTTTCCAACAATTATTGACGAAACAACCCAAGAGATTAAGATATGAAGAATATGACAAGTCTCGACAATACTCGAAAACCTATGATTGTCTGAAATCACTTCAACTTAAAGTTCCTGCCTCGCCAGTGCGCTACTGGCTGCAGTGAACCCCCAGTCTCCATAATCCAGCTAATGGCTGCAGCGCGCAATTGTCATGCCATAGTAGGTCATCGAATAGCCTCTCGACTTTATCCCTAGGAATTTCAAAAAGAGTTCCAAGGAATTCAAAATGAGTTTCAATAGTCCAAGTCACGGAAATGGTGAAGTTACCTGACTGTTAGAATACAAGGATTTGTTAGGTACTAAGAGACGACAAGGGATCCCATTGGTGAGTACAAAAGAGCAACCAGGGAGATTTAAAATTTTAGACAGGGAGCGAAGTTTCAAATCATAACGGAATTTCAACTGATATCTGGAATGATAACAATATTTCATATATGGGACATAATCCTAGGTAGGTAACGAAGTCTCAAAAGTGGCATAAAGTAGGGTATCAGACAAAAGACAAAGTCTCAACATGAGAAATAAAATCCCATGTCGGAAACAAAGTTCAACAACATCTCAAACAACAATAAAATCTCGAACAAAATTTCGAAGGAAAAATAACCTCCAATAGAATACAAGGTCTCAATTAGAAAACCAATATCAACAAAATCGTGATTAGGAAATAAAATCTCAAATAGAAAATCTTGACGAGGAAACAAGACATTAAATAGGGAACATGGCTCATTGAGTCGCGAGTAGGAACTGGAGTTTTAAAGTCTGAAAATCTTGTATATATAAGACAAAATCACGAACAAAACAAAGTCTCGAAAATAGAAAACATGATCTTAAAATCTCGAATGGAATCAAGTTACGAATAGGAAAAGAGAATCAATGGGTGAATAGAAAACAATATCCATGAAACAAGCGATACCCCAAATAGGAAACAAGATCGAAACAAAGTCATGAAAAATTGAATATAAAAATATGGTATTAAATAGCGGATACGAAACAAGTGAAATCTCAAATTACAAGGCAAGATCAACAAGATCGTGAATAGAACGAAAAACAATTTCACGAATGAGAAATAAAATCTCATAGAGGACGGGTCAAAATTTCAATATAGAAAATGAAATCTGCAAATGAAATCTTGAATAGAAGCAAGATTCAAACAAGGTTTTGAATGGCATAAGTTTGATTAGGAATGTAATCCGAAGTAAAATCTTAAATATCAACAGGGTCTGAATGGGAAACAAAATTCGAGTAGAACCAAATTTTGAATTAGGAAACGACGTCATAGGAAACAAGTTATCGAGCAGGAAGAAAATCTCGAATAAGAGCAGAGTGACGAACAAGAATGGAAATAACTTCCAAAATACATCTCGAATAGCGACCAAGGTTTCAGAAGAGGAAATAAAATATAATAATCCTTAAATAGGAAACAATGAGGTTTCTAAGAAACAATCTAGGTGCAAGAGAAATCTAAGGAAAAACTGGATTATAAATCATGATCCATGGTTTTCTCCAACCATGCAAAAGAGTCTTCTGTCTTCAGTCTTATCTTCAGAGTTTCTTCCGAGACTAGAATATCTTCAACCTTCTTCAACTGTTCCGTCGTAGACTGGTCCCTGTGGTAGTACTCCATGTTGTTGCTGAATCTGGAGAGACTGGTCCCCCTTGTTGTAGTCCTGGTGCTTCTTGCGTTCGTCCTTGGGCAGCGTGATCAGTGGCCTCCGGGCAGTTCTTGACTTGGTGGGCAGACGATCTGCAGTGCAGGCATAGACTTCGTCTCTTGTGGCACTCTTCGTAGTGATGTCCTGGGCGACGGCAGAAATTACAAGTGGTCGTCATCTGGATCTCTCGCTGGGCTGAAACGCAGGGCTCTGGCAGGAATATATGACTGCTGGCGTGCTGGCTGCTGAGATCTGCTCCTGATGATACGACTGGTGATGTGACCGAAGAAACGTTGACTGAGTGTTGTGACGCTTTGCGGGTCCAGGGTAGTTGTTGTCTTTGTCATAAATCTTCATGTTCCTTCTGAGCTTCAGTTTTCCGTTGGGTCCTCTTGTCTGTGCTACATTCTGGATCTCCTGGCAGGTGGCTCAAATCTTCAGAAAAGTCGGGTCCTTAGAAACTTGGGTGATCTTCAGTGGTAACTCCAGGTTCTCGATCTGCTCCTTGGTGCAAGATATGCGCTCGGTGTCTGAGAAGTCCAAAGGTCTGGAAGTCTGGAAATCAGAAGTCCTTTCTGGCTCGGAGAGTGTATCCACAAGTCTGACTTGGAAAGGTGGCATGCTTCCTCTGGTTGTCAAGGGACTCTTCAGACGTCTCCGTCAACTACGTACTACCCATGGGGATAGTAGAGTGATAGAAGGTAGTGGAAGCTCGGAAACGTCAAGTGCAGGTGAATTGACAGTTCTGGTGTCGCATGCTTTTGAACTATCTGCAAAACAGAAAACTGTTAAAATAACCTAGACCTACATACAACAAGTGTTTATAGAATATTAAAATACCTGATACACCTGATATACCTGATATACCCTTATTTCTCTATTTTCCTATGCTGTGATCAAGTTTCCCTAATGTAAATCAAGTCCCCCAATAGTACGCTAAGTCCTAGGTACCATTAGGATGGACCTGCATGGGCCACCACTAAAAACATGTCACGACCCGCTCCCGAATAATCGGACACGAGTCGGACACGCCCAGCCTTCATTGTTAGACACAATGAAGTAAGCTGTACCAAGCTAGGGAAAACTAACCAGATAAACATGAAAGTATAGAATCACAGCATCTAAAAACATATCCCATAATGATCACCATAATCCACAAATCCAGATATCATAATGTACCAGAATCAAAAGAAATGAAAAGTGCTATGAACTCTAAAGTCAATATCTAAGAGTAAAGCTAAGTAATCTAAACCTGAAGCCTCAAGCTAAGCCTCATCCTGCTCAGCTAAATCCTGGGCTCTGGCCCATAGAGTAGAAGAATGTCCTGCAAGCATACCTGCAACATATCCTATTCAGGAGCGGAGCAAAGTACAGTTCTAGGTAATGAAACATGAACATGATATGAACAGGGTACAGGAGCACAGGAAAATGAAATACAGGAATGAACATGAAAGTACAGGAAAGTAGTACAGGAAAATAAGTACAGAAACTATAGTACATGAATGTAAAGTACAGGAACATGTAAAGTACAGGAATGAAACTATAATCCTGAAGTACCAGACATGACAAGTGCACAATATCGAAATACATCTAGTCCATGTGACCGGCTGGGGTAAGTACAGGAGCATGCACAGGAGTACATGAATATGGTACGACTTAGGACCCGCGTGCACAGTGCGAGGCCTAAGCTAGGTACAGGAATATATAGTAACCGGGATTGGTCACATGGCTAGTGTATTTCCCCACCCGACACTAATAAGTACAAGAACAAGAGTACAGGAGTACAGGAGTACATGAATATCGTGCCATGACGTGTCACAAGAAAGGGTACAAGAATGTAAATGTACAAAACCATAGAAAAGTACTTGCCTGGCTCCGGGGGTACTGGTAATCAGGAACTGGATGTCTTCCTGAATTTAAATTATTGATACAAGTGGGTTAAAAACTAATCAAAATCTAAATTGATGTTTTTTGTGTAGTTAATATTGGTTAAACCTAATGGTAACTACTTAATAATAAACCCTTCACAATCACTCTAACAACAACCAAGTAACAATATACTTATAACCATGCTCAAAAGCTATCTAATAGGTTTTAAGGATACATGGATTTAATCATAAGGGTTGTATATGCTAGTCACCTGTCTTGTTTTGAGTGTAACTTGATATCTAAAGCAATTTCAAAAGAACATAAACAGTCACTATTTATACAAGCTAAGAAAATACTCTACAGTAGCCAACACTTAGTTTAGCTAACTAGACAAAGTCCAATTTAACTGTCATAACAGTGAGAAATTACTGTCAGGTTCATATGAAGTTTTGAGACTGATCACAAATCTGAAATAGATTTCCAGGTTCACTAAAACCCTATGATACAGCTATATTAAATCTAACCTCACCTTGTACTCAAACATTTCCTGGCTTATCACATTACTCCCAAGTATACAGTTAACAGTTGCAGAAGCTTGAAACCTGAGTTCACAGTACACTACCTGGCTATAGGCAGGCCAATCCTCTGAATCAAAACAATCAAGTGCAGAGAAAGGTAGAGCAAAATTTCTAAACACTGATTGTTCAACAGAATTTAAACTCAGGTCATGAGTTCACTCTCAGGAACCCGAGTACTACCACTCTTAGTGCAAAACTGAGTTCAAAGGGAATGATGACAGCTTGAGTCCAAGCATCCCTCACAGCTTCCTCAAAGGTAATCATGTCCTGTTATCAAGCACAACTCATGATTTCCAGGTCAAGAAACATTTAGTTTCCAGTCCCTCTGAATCCAGTTCACCAAGATTTGTGGCAACTAGAAAATATTCACTGAGATAATAATATGCCAAGGTTTAGATTCTAAATGGATGTAACTTATACTTCCTATCCATCTGTAGAGGGACATCACAAAACACCACTGAACTAACAGTGATACAAATCCAGATTCAACCATTCATCAAATTGTATATGCCAAAATAGATGTATTGGACTGAATCAACCCAGCATTCACGTTGGTTTCAGGTTTTTCCCTGAATTAAACCAACTGATGTGAACTCGAGTTCAGGGAGATTGCCTTCCCTGGGTTCCAAATATTTGTTCCCAGGTGCATAAATCATCATACAAAACCTATATATATATGCTATGCAATGTTGTGCCACATCCTGCTGTTACATTCCCACTGATTATCAAGTTTGCAGGAATCTCAATCAATCTATTATGAAAAATTCTAAGAGTCTAAGACATGTTCTCTAGCCCCAACCATTCTCAGATTTCAGAGATGGTTAACCTTAGCTTACCCTGAAAATACTCTCAGTTTATACTGGAAATGTTCCCATTCTAACTGAGATTATTCTCAGACTATCTGAGATTAACTCTCTGTTTTCCCCAATGGACTATGGTAGGAAATAGCAATCATATTGAATCTGAGGTTCCAGGTTTATTTGAGTGCCATCTCGAGTTTCACTGAGATTAAATCTCATATTCACTGAGATCAAATCTCAGGTTCACTGAGATCAAAACTAACCCAGGGCAATGATACGAGGTCCAGTTCCTGGACTAAATCACAACACTGGAGAGAAATAATTTGCTACCACAGAAATCAATCTCAACGGCTACTTCATTCGAAATGGTCTTCCCTTCCCAACCAAACTCTACCATCTCATAACTAGCAATTCAATTACTGTACTTGAACAGAAAGCAAGGCAAAAATAATGTATACCTGTAGATAGATACAATCTCCAATTTGTACTGCAACGGTGAGTCGAAAAGTGAGTTCCAAGGATCGGTTTGGAAGTAGAAAACTCTGATCAGGCATTTAATCAAACAGTTGTGACGTATCAGAGTTTTGAGGAAATGTCATAAGTAATTGAATTTGTTAAACCAACTAAATTGGGAAAAACAAGATCAATATAATTTCCATACTCACAATTCGATCAAGGACACAAATCCTTCAACCCTCAGCTCATCGACCAAAACATGATTCATCCACCAGTTCCTATTATCAAAACAAGGAATGCCTCTGGATCCAACCATGCCAAAAACTAAATTTCTAACACTGAATTCACAACGAACATAGAGAAGGAAAATGGAGCTTACTCGAATTGGTTGTTTGCTGATTCGAACAGATCGTCCACCGCACGAAGACTCGATCAATCTCAATCGATTTCAATACTGATCACACAAATTTGTGATCAACAATTGGAAATACAACGATCGAAAATAAGGGAAGACTGGTCTACTCACTGTCGATCTCCGAAAATCGTGTTGATCTGCTGCAGGAACGTCGTCGTCGTCGTCGTTCTTCTTCAGTGAATAGCTACTCCTACTGCCATTGCCATCATCCTAAGCTCTGGAAGAAGAAGGAGAAGGAAGGGTGCTTGGGAGGAAGTTGGGATTGAGAAAATTAATGAAGGTCTGTGGGTTTTATAGCTACTGAATCAATTGGCGGGAGAGTAGCATGATGCTACAGTGAAGTTTGTTAGAGGAGAGATTCAATTTTGAATTTCTGGTTCATTTGAGTCTCCTCCAACTGAACAAAAGAAATGGGAGGGAAAATAATGATTTGGAGAGAAAAATTTAGTTTAGAAAGCACATGGATGTGCTGGTTGTTATAGAAGAGTGGAGAAGGTTCTCTCCTCAAGAAAATAGATTCCTGGAAAGATTTAATGGCTTACAACCCAAATAATCACTTAGTTAATTGAGAAAGCCCAACTAATGGCCAAATAAATAAGGACTATGGAATAAAATAATCAACAAAATATTTTTCAGGAATTTATATGATTTGTCATAAAAATTTTGAGAGGTGAGGTTACAAATCTTCCCCCCTGAAAAAAATTTCGTCCTCGAAATTGAGAGGCAACAAAAATCCAACCCAACTCAAAATTCAAGGTAAGTCATTATTGATTTAAGGAGAATTCTGAATACATGACTAGTCAAATCAACTAAACAAATCGGGGTGGCGCTCTCGCATCTCGTCCTCGCGTTCCCATGTGGACTCTCCCGGAGAGTGGTGTCTCCACATAACGCGGACAAGAGGAATGATCTGGTTCCGCAGTTGCTTCTCCCTCCGGTCCAGGATCTCTACTGGCTGCTCCTCGTAAGTCAATCTCGGGCCCACCTCTAGCTCGGAATAGTCCACCACGTGGCTGGGGTCTGGAATGTATCGTCGGAGCTGTGATACGTGGAAGACATCATGCTCTCCCTCCAAGCTAACCGGAAGCGCCAGTCGATACGCCACCTCGCCAATCCGTGCCGTCATATCAAAAGGTCCGATGAATCTCGGACTGAGTTTCCCGTCTCTGCCAAAGCGAATGACACCCCTAGTCGGTGAGATCTTCAGAAACACTCTATTCCCAGCTGCGAACTCCAGTGGCCGTCTACTGCTGTCCGCCCAGTGCCATCTTTAGGTTTCTGATTACCGCTCTGAGCATTGATATACCCTACAGCTCAGGACAGCTGGCGAGTATATTCACTGATAGTTTTTATTGTCTTGATATCTGCTATATCCGATTCAGTCGTAGTGTCTTACTTGATTCTCAGTCACGATAGTTCACGGACTAGTACACTTTGGATCATGACATGAGATGTTATTTCTGGATTTCTGGGTATATTGGTACACTTTCTGTCTTGTTCCCTGTACTTGTATAGACACCAATTTCTAAGGAAATTTGCTACCCTCTTACGGAATCACGTGCCATGACGTGTCATGTCCAGATCCATTGTACTATTCGGGGATTGGAAATTATTAGGGGCTATGTGATCCAAGCCACCCTGTCACTATTCATGTGCTCGCGCCACTCTTCCCTCACGAACGGTGTAGCGAGACCCTTTTGCCTTGTGCTCGTTATCCAGGTTGGCCGGCATGACTTTCCGTTGAGGTCACCGCGGATTGCTGGGCCAAGTGGATAGTGTCACGACCCGATCCCAAGTTAATGGGTCGAACCGGACCATGCCCAGCCTGCACCGTGATGAGACGGCGGCAGTAAGCTGTTCCATTTCAGGTTTTCACAACAACACAAGTACATTTGTCACACTGCTATATTCGGAAATTGAAACTTTATTTAATAAAATATTCAGAAGTACAACTGGAAAGGAAATGCTGAAATAAAACTATAAACTCCAAATAAAGAAGAAAATGCAGAAAGGAAGAACTATCTAAACATCTTGTTCTGTAGTCCCTGGATCAGCGTCCTCTAAAGACTGCTCCGGTACCGTCGGAGGGTAGAGAACCGGATCATAATAGCTATTATAGTATAGCTCCTCATCCTCAGTGTTACCTAAAATGTTGTCTCCAGTCAGGAGGGAGCAAGAACGAAATATGCATCTCATAATTTAAATAGTAATCGGAAAGTGCAGGGTAAACAGTTTGAAATAATGATTTTCAGCAGTTTAAAACAGTTCAGTGTGTTTTGAATATGCAAACGTCTATGACCGGCTTGGGTTTGAACAGTAGTATCCTAGCGATACGATATGGCTTATCTCCGTGTGTAAGAGGGGTAAGCTAACACAGTTATGTCATAGGGGCTTTGGTCATAAACGCCTACACTATTCCCCCAGTCCCACATTCAGTACAGTATCAATCAGTAGTTGAACCCTAAGATAGAGTTTCGTGTCAGCAGTGTGGTTTAACATGCAGCTTAACTTTACTAAATAAAATACAGGAATACATAATCCGAAACTTGCCTTGTATTAGATGACTGGAAAGATGAGTCGATACCGAGGAGGAATGTCAGGTGTATCTTCGAGTTCCTACAATTGAGAACTCGACTTAGATTCGTTGTATAACCAGGCTAAGTGTGCTAGTTACAATCTCTAGAAACAAGTCCTAGTCAGGTTTTAAGTTGTATTAAGCTACAGTTATCGATTACGTCGCAAACTACGTGCGTTGATTAAACCGATTAATTTGATTATTTGGAAACAATAACAAGAACCAATTATCTTTGGAAAACTTGTGTTTTTGTAGTATATCTATAAAAATAGTTTCTTACAGTGACAAATCATGAACTAGTTATCTTACTAATATTTTATCCATTTATTTAATTTCTTAATTAATTATAAACGAGAAAAGATTACGTTCTAACTACGGTTATACATCCAATCCAAAACCACCCAAGATCAACATCAACCACCCAGAAAAGAAAGTAGAAATCTACGCTATGCAATACAGGGGCACAGCTAAACATCCTAGAGTTATGGACTTATGCCCTGTACAATTCTTTTACATAAAATAAGAGAAAATGATTTAGTACCTAATTAAAATGTGCGATAAAATAATTATCTAAAATAAACAACTTAAAAATAAAATAATTTAAATCACAAGTTAGAGTCTCAGACTCGGTCCATCACCAAATCTAGCTAATACCTCAACGCCCGGTCGGACCGGTGCGTTTGCATTTCGCTAGGGCCCACAGACCGGTACGGTCGTCGCCCGAAAATCAGTTTTAAATTCATTTTCCGAAAAACCAATTTGAAATCAAAATAAATAAAGTTTTGTAAAAATTTGGGCAGCATTTCCTCTATTCCGGGACAACCCAAAACTGGAAAATGTGCCAACAAAATCCTGTAATTATTCCAACCAAAGAATAACCGAAAATATAACAACAGAAATAATTTCTCAACCACCAGAACCTTCCCGAAATACTCGGGATCCCGCAATCAAACCAACAACATACAAATCTCAGCAGACAATATCACAGAAAATGCTAACGTAGCTAACCGAAACTACCACGAAGCTAACCGGATTTCCGAAGGGGAAACCGGGGACCGATATCATCATAGACTACCGAAAATAAACGCAACGGGGCAGAGAAATATACCTCGGGGTGCTCTCGGATGATATAATAAAAGAATAAAAGAAATCCAGCAGCGACGTTCCCGAATTAGGCTGAAATCAGCGACGTCAACGACGAAAACGCCGTAAATCCAGAATAGGGCACGCTGGCCAGAATAAAGACGCCGCGAAGAGCAGTGCTGTCGGCGGATAGCGACGCTGTCGGCAGCGTCAAGGGAAACAGCCGCCGGGGAGCCGACGGGAAGGCGGATCTGGACAGCGGGGAGGGCCTCGCCGTGGAGCTGTCGGCCTGCGGGAGGGGCGTGGACGGCCGGAGTTGGCCGGGGAGAGGGAGCCGCGCGCGCTGGGGCGTCGGCGCTGGCTTGGCCGTGCGGAAAGGCGCGCGCGGGTGGCGCGGGGTGGTCGCCGGCGAGAAGCCCGGCGGAGGGTGGCGCGAGAGGGGTCGGCCGAGCTCGAAAGCTCGCGGCCGCGGGGGCTAGGGCTTGGGAAGGGTTTCCAGGGAAGGGGTTCTGAGAGTATTGGTTTCTTTCTCCAGTGAGAGGAGGAGATGAGATGTGTGTGGGAATAAGAGAGAGATGAGAGTAGTTGAGTGAAATGCTAAACTCTTGTGATTTCGTGGGAGAAACAGAGAAGTGGGGAATTGATAAAGGAGAGGTGGGTTTGGTTACTTGTGGAGAGGAGAGTAATCAGGGAGTTGCTTACCTATTCATGTGGTGATGGGGTGCTGGTCCTACGGGACCAGCTGAAGTAAATTTATTTTATTTTTATTTTTTTATTTTTTATTATTGATTGAAGATTTAACCAAGTCTAAAAATTAGGTTTTTAAATAGAGAAGGAATTGGGCTCTGGGTCTGGGCTCGGACTCGAGTCTGGGTCCGAAAATCAAAAGTCCAAATTGTTATAATTTTTCGAAATCTTTTTCATCCAAAAATATCTAATAGTAATAATATTAATAATAATAATAATAATAATTTTGAAATATTAAAGAGAACACTATTTTATATTTATTTAAAAACAATGGGTTTCACAATCTTCCCTCCTTAGAAAATTTCGTCCTCGAAATTTAAAGTAAGGTTAGGGATTACCTCAAGTCTCAAACAGGTACGGGTACTGCTCCCGCATCTGGTCTTCTCGCTCCCAGGTCGACTCGTCTGGTGAGTTGTGATGCCACATCACTCTGACTATTGGCGTCACAGTGTTCCTGGTCCTCTTCTCGCCTCGATCCAAAATTGTCACTGGTTTCTCTGGCACTGTGAGGCTTGGTCCAATCTCCAGCTCTGAATGGTCCAAGATATGGCTCGGGTCCGAGATGTAGCGTCTCAGCTGCGAGACGTGGAAGACGTTGTGGACGCCTTCGAGACTTGGGGGTAGAGCTACCCGATAAGCCACTTCTCCAATCCTGCTAAGTATCTCAAATGGACCAATATACCTGGGGCTGAATTTTCCTGCTCTGCCGAAGCGAATTGTTCCTCTGGTAGGCGAGATCTTCACAAATACACTGTCGCCTTCTTCAAACTCCAAAGACCGTCTGCTGCAATCGGCCCAATGTTTCTGTCTGTCTTGGGCTATCCGGAGCTTGTCTCTAATCATTCTCACCTTTTCTACTGCTTCGGTCACCATCTCAAGTCCAAGCAACACTCGTTCTCCGACATCGTCCCAGGCAAGAGGGGTGCGGCAACGACTCCCATAGAGTGCCTCGAACGGTGTCATCCCGATGCTAGCTTGGTAGCTGTTGTTGTAGGAAAACTCTACCAAATGCAAGTGGTCTTCCCAAGACCCTCCAAATTCCAGGACGCAGGATCTCAGCATATCTTCTAGCGTCTGGATGGTTCTCTCCGATTGCCCGTCAGTCTGAGGGTGGTAGGCGGTGCTGAACTTCAGTTGGGTCCCCAAGCTGTCATGCAAACTCTTCCAAAAATGTAAGGTAAATCTGGTATCTCTGTCAGATACGATACTTACCGGAACTCCATGAATCCGGTAGATGTGCTGCATGTACAGTGCTGCCAACTTCTCGGTGGATAAATCGACCTTGAAGGGGATAAAGTGAGCTGACTTCGTCAGTCGGTCCACTATAACCCAGATGGCATCCTTCCCTCCTTGGGATCGAGGTAGTCCCGATACAAAATCCATCGTGATGTGCTCCCATTTCCACTCCGGGATGTCGAGCGGCTGCAATAATCCTGCTGGTCTCTGCCTGCTGGCTTTAACTTGCTGACAAATTAAACATCTTGCCACATACCTGGATACGTCCTTCTTCATTCCGTACCACCATACTATAGTCCGTATATCACGGTACATCTTGTTGGCGCCAGGGTGTATAGAATACTGCGACTGATACGCTTCTTGCATCAGCTCGTTCCTCAGTTCGTCAGTTGGTACGCACAGTCTCGTACCATTCTTCAATGCTCCGTCGCTGGCGATTGAGAATCTTTCAAGTGTTCCTGCCAGCACTTGGTCTCTGAGTTTGCAAACCGTCTCGTCTTGAAATTGTGTCTCCTTGATCTTGTCCATAGGACTCGAATGCACTTGCAACTGCATCAGTGATGGTTCAGCTCCTGGTACGATGGCTTCTCTTCCAAGCTTCTTTATTTCCTCCTCGGGCAGTACAATTTCCAATCCAAGCTTCTCCATGTCCTCCAGCAAATGGCGCTCCTTGGTCAAGAACATCGTCATTGGGTATCGACTAAGTGCATCTGCAACAACATTAGCCTTACCCGGGTGGTACTGCAGGTTGATATCAAAATCCTTCATTAGCTCCAGCCATCGTCTTTGTCTCATGTTCAGCTCCTTCTGAGTGAAAACATATTTCAGACTTTTGTGGTCCGTAAATATTTCCACTCGCTCTCCATACAGGTAGTGCTTCCATAGCTTCAAGGCAAAAATCACCGCTGCAAGCTCCAAGTCATGTGTGGGATAGTTCTTCTCATGAGTCCGCAATTGTCTAGATACATAGGCAATCACTTTCCCGTGTTGTTGAAGAACGCAGCCCAGTCCTTTTTCGGAAGCATCACTATAGATTGAAAAACCTCCGGTACCTGCGGGTAGTGCAAGTATCGGTGCAGTAGTGAGCCTCTTCTTCAGTTCCTCAAAAGCTGACTGGCATGCTTCAGACCATATGAACTCCTCGTTCTTCCTGGTAAGCTTCGTCATTGGCTCCACAATCTTGGAGAAATCCTTCACCAACTTCCGGTAGTAGCCAGCCAGTCCCAAAAAGCTTCTGATTTCTGCAACCGAGCTTGGTGCAGTCCATTTCTCGATAGCAGCTATCTTCTTAGGATCCACCGAAATTCCTTTTCCTGTGACAACATGGCCCAAAAATTCCACCTTGTCTAAAAAGAATTCACATTTGGATAGCTTACCATAGAGCTTCTCCTTCCTCAAGGTACTCAGCACTTTCCTCAAGTGCTCTTCATGCTCTTCCTCCGTCTTCGAGTATATCAGTATGTCGTCGATAAAGACAACAACAAACTGATCCAGATATTCATGGAAAACCTTGTTCATGAGGTTCATGAATACCGCAGGAGCATTCGTCAGTCCAAACGGCATGACCAAGAATTCAAACTGTCCATACTTGGTGTTGAACGCCGTCTTGGGAATATCTTCCTTCCTGACCTTAATTTGATGGTAGCCTGATCTGAGATCTATCTTTGAAAATACCTTGGCTCCACTTAGTTGATCAAACAGGTCGTCGATCCGGGGCAGGGGGTACTTGTTCTTGATGGTGATGTTGTTCAGCGCCCGGTAGTCTATGCACATCCTCACAGTTCCATCCTTCTTGGGCACGAACAATACTGGTGCTCCCCAGGGTGAAGCTCCGTCTCTGATGAATCCTTGCGACTTCAGCTCGTCGATCTGATCTTTTATCTCCTTAGCCTCCTTAGGGTTGACTCTGTAGCATCCCCGAGAAATAGGAGAAGAGCCGGGTATTAGATCGATGGTGAATTCCATACCTCGATCCGGCGGCAATCCTGGAAGACTATCTGGAAAGACGTCCATAAATTCCATAATAATAGGGTGGGGAGGCCCGAGTTCTTCGGTGATAGAGGAGCAGGAAATACTCTTCATATCTTCCGGAGCCCGAGAGATTACAAACTCTGGTTCTCCTGGTGGGCTGAAGATTACACATCCTCGGTGACAATCTATCAGCGCATGCTGTTCACTTAACCAGTCCATCCCTAGGACTACATCATAATTGGGCAGGGGCATCACTAGTAAAGGTGTTGAGAACTGATGGCCAGATATGGTTATGGGACAGTTACAAGCCTCAGTGATGGGTATAGGTCCACCACCGGTCATAACCCTACTAATCACCTTGCTAAGTCCCGAATCTATGTGGTGTGCAGATATAAACTTGGATGAAATAAAACTATGTGATGCACCCGAATCAAATAATGCTAGAGCAGGGTGTGAAAACACATAAATGGAACCTGTGATAACATCGGGGGTGGGTTCCTGCTCTGGCTCCTGCTCATCAGCTGCTAGGGCATAAGCTCTCCGGTCTTCTGTTGGTGCTGTCCAAACTGTTGCTGCTGAGTAGGTAGGGGAGCCTTCTTCTGTGCTCCTTCGCTCCGGAATTGGGATGAGGGGCAGTCCCTCACTTGGTGGGTAGCAGACCCACAAACTAGGCAGTGCCCTAGTCTCTTCCTGCAGATATTCGCCTGGTGCCCCGGTCTCTTGCAGTAGTCACAGACAGGAATCTGCTTCTGAGGCGACTTATCGTTGTTCCTTGCTTGATGGTGCTGTTGCTGGTATTGGGGCCTGTTGTTGTTGAAATTGCTGACATGGGGCTTCTTCTGGTTACCCTGGTAGTTGCTATTCCCAGGGTACTCCCTCTTGGATCGAGAAGGCTGGCTCTTCTCCACATCTTGAGCTCGGATCAGGATCCTCTCATAGGTCTTCGTGCCACCTGCGATCACAGGGGTGCGAATATCTTCTCGTAAGCCATACCTGAATCGCTCAGCATGATCCTTGGGGTCAGCTACCAGGTTCTGGGCAAAACGGCTTAGTCGGCCGAACTCTGCCGCATACTCGCTGACCGTCATGCTTCCCTGCTTCAGGTCCTGGAATTGCCTCTCCATATCCCGCATCTCCGATGTCGGGAAGAACTTCCTGCGGAACAGCTTCTTGAAAGTGTCCCAGTCGAGCTGCTTGTCCTGGAGTTGGGGTTCATTCCGATACCAGATGCTCGCCACATCCTGTAGTTGGAGTCCTACTGCTTCCGTCTTGAGGTCCTCCGGGAGTCGAGTGACGCTCAAGAGATGCTCCATGCTATCTAGCCATTCATCGGCGTAGATGATACCCTCAGTTCCTTTGAAAGGTCGAGGGCCTTGCTTCTTAAAAGTCTCTATGTCACCGACCTTCAAACATCATTAAATCTCCTATCAGATTGAATGGCTCTAAAAGTTGCATAAACTAACTCTAGAACTATGCTTACCTTAGCCGGTCTTGATTCCAATTGAGGCGCTTCTCTACTCTCGAAAGCAGCCATTGCCAGTTTATGGGCATTCTCCATGCCTTCCCTCATGATCGCGTTCTGCTCGCGATGGGCTTCTGCTTGAGCTTTCTGGGCTTCAGCTTGGGCTTTCTGTCCTTCAAGTACACCTCGCAGCAGGCTCGCGAGGTCGGAGGAGTTATCGGGCACTGAGGCCACAGCTTGAGCAGCTACTGCTGCAGTGACCTGCACCTCGGCCCGGGAAAAGGTAGGGTCCGTCGCTTGATCTGCAGTTCCAGAAGCGGCACCAGGTGCTGGTAATTCATGGGGCCGATCGGTCAACTGCAAGGATGGGGATTCTAGTCGTGCTGGGGGAGATGGGGTGCGATCGGGGGATGGCACCGCATCACCAGCAGGGGTGGTCTTTCCCTTGGTCATATTCTGAAAAGTATAGGTTGCAATACATAAACAAGGTAGCCTACCAGTCTATATCAATCAAAAATATTTAATAATAAAATATTTCGGTCCTACGTCGTGACAAATTGATGTTCTAGTGTTCTAGTTGCTTCTAGATAGGTTTTCCTAAGTTGTTGTTGTTGTGGACCTGCATGGGCCACCACTGAAAACATGTCACGACCCGATCCCAAGTTAATGGGTCGAACCGGACCATGCCCAGCCTGCACCGTGATGAGACGGTGGCAGTAAGCTGTTCCATTTCAGGTTTTCACAACAACACAAGTACATTTGTCACACTGCTATATTCGGAAATTGAAACTTTATTTAATAAAATATTCAGAAGTACAACTGGAAAGGAAATGCTGAAATAAAACTACAAACTCCAAATAAAGAAGAAAATGCAGAAAGGAAGAACTATCTAAACATCTGGTTCTGTAGTCCCTGGATCAGCGTCCTCTAAAGACTGCTCCGGTACCGTCGGAGGGTAGAGAACCGGGTCATAATAGCTATTATAGTATAGCTCCTCATCCTCAGTGTTACCTAAAATGTTGTCTCCAGTCAGGAGGGAGCAAGAACGAAATATGCATCTCATAATTTAAATAGTAATCGGAAAGTGCAGGGTAAACAGTTTGAAATAATGATTTTCAGCAGTTTAAAACAGTTCAGTGTGTTTTGAATATGCAAACGTCTATGACCGGCTTGGGTTTGAACAGTAGTATCCTAGCGATATGATATGGCTTATCCCCATGTGTAAGAGGGGTAAGCTAACACAGTTATGTCATAGGGGCTTTGGTCATAAACGCCTACACTATTCCTCCAGTTCCACATTCAGTACAGTATCAATCAGTAGTTGAACCCTAAGATAGAGTTCCGTGTCAGCAGTGTGGTTTAACATGCAGCTTAACTTTACTAAATAAAATACAGGAATACATAATCCGAAACTTGTCTTGTATTAGATGACTGGAAAGACGAGTCGATACCGGGGAGGAACGTCAGGTGTATCTTCGAGTTCCTACAATTGAGAACTCGACTTAGATCCGTTGTATAACCAGGCTAAGTGTGCTAGTTACAATCTCTAGTAACAAGTCCTAGTCAGGTTTTAAGTTGTATTAAGCTACAGTTATCGATTACGTCGCAAACTACGTGCGTTGATTAAACCGATTAATTTGATTATTTGGAAACAATAACAAGAACCAATTATCTTTGGAAAACTTGTGTTTTTGTAGTATATCTATAAAAATAGTTTCTTACAGTGACAAATCATGAACTAGTTATCTTACTAATATTTTATCCATTTATTTAATTTCTTAATTAATTATAAACGAGAAAAGATTACGTTCTAACTACGGTTATACATCCAATCCAAAACCACCCAAGATCAACATCAACCACCCAGAAAAGAAAGTGGAAATCTACACTATGCAATACAGGGGCACAACTAAACATCCTAGAGTTATGGGCTTATGTCCTGTACAATTCTTTTACATAAAATAAGAGAAAATGATTTAGTACCTAATTAAAATGTGCGGTAAAATAATTATCTAAAATAAACAACTTAAAAATAAAATAATTTAAATCACAAGTTAGAGTCTCAGACTCGGTCCATCACCAAATCTAGCTAATACCTCAACGCCCGGTCGGACCGGTGCGTTTGTATTTCGCTAGGGCCCACAGACCGGTACGGTCGTCGCCCGAAAATCAGTTTTAAATTCATTTTCCGAAAAACCAATTTGAAATCAAAATAAATAAAGTTTTGTAAAAATTTGGACAGCATTTCCTCTATTCCGGGACAACCCAAAACTGGGAAATGTGCCAACAAAATCCTGCAATTATTCCAACCAAAGAATAACCCAAAAATATAACCACAGAAATAATTTCTCAACCACCAGAACCTTCCCGAAATACTCGGGATCCCGTAATCAAACCAACAACATACAAATCTCAGCAGACAATATCACAAAAAATGCTAACGTAGCTAACCGAAACTACCACGAAGCTAACCGAATTTTCGAAGGGGAAACCGGGGACCGATATCATCATAGACTACCGAAAATAAATGCAACGGGGCAGAGAAATATACCTCGGGGTGCTCTCGGATGATATAATAAAAGAATAAAAGAAATCCAGCAGCGACGTTCCCGAATTAGGCTGAAATCAGCGACGTCAACGACGAAAATGCCGTAAATCCAGAATAGGGCACGCTGGCCAGAATAAAGACGCCGCGAAGAGCAGTGCTGTCGGCGGACAGCGACGCTGTCGGCAGCGTCAAGGGAAACAGCCGCCGGAGAGCCGACGGGAAGGCGGATCTGGACAGCGGGGAGGGCCTCGCCGTGGAGCTGTCGGCCCGCAGGAGGGGCGCGGACGGCCGGAGTTGGCCGGGGAGAGGTGTCACGCCCCGCTCCCGTAGGAGCGATCGTCCTCGCTAAGGCGTGATGCCGCACGGGCCTAGGTTGCGCCCGTGCAAGGCCAAGTCCAGAAACGGCCGATTTGAGTTCTAGGCCACAGAGTCGCACAGAGTGTCCCCATTTGCAGCGGAATATAAATGAACACAATTGAAGCGAAACCAAATTCTTTATTGATATTCAAGAAGTTTACAAGCGGCGCTAGGCCGATATTACAAGTCGCTCAAGCTCTCTCTCTCTCTGAAACATAAAAGGCGTGCCAAGTGGCTTACAAGATGGAATGATTCATGGCGATGTTCCGATACATTATGTCCCGTATATGGTGCTCCAGCTCTTTGCAACGCTCCAAGGCCCAGAGATAGCTCCGCGCCTTAGCACGTTCGATTGAAGCTCCGCACCCGCCGGCGTCTCCTGCATCCTGCAAGTAGACTGTGGGGTTATCAGTACATTGTTATGCACTGGTGGGGAGGCTAGCTCGCCCATAATCACTATCATTACCGAACACGTTCCATTTACTTGTGTGCATCTCTATCATTCATTGTCTTTCTAATCTTGCCTTAGGGTCATTTACATGGCATATGATATAACCTATCCCGTGTTACCGATTTCAAGTGTCGCATGGAAATACATGCACAACTTACCCATACTTACCGTCCGGCCTTCCCTGTTCAGAGCAAACCAAGTTAGACAACAGTTCATGTGTAATAACATAACGTAGACGCATTCTTTAACTCATTTGTACTCATTATCATTTTGGAGTGGCACATTTCAAGTCTTTCAGTAAGCACTTGTTTATTTAACTTTTAACTTAGACTACTCTGATTTCAATGCAAGGACTTGCACGTGGATTGCCACCAGCAAAGCCCACTTAATCTATATGCATCGGTCGCTGGCACCACAAGCCATCCTGGACTTTCTCCTTGGCATTTTCGCACCTATCATGGCGTGCGGCTGGTACACCCTGATAGTCTCTTGAAAAATACCCCGCACTTACGTCTCCTGGGGCCAAGCCTCCCCCAGTTAAGCCCGTAAGCCCCTTTTGGATCCGCCTAGGCCGGCATATCCCCCCTTTGATCATGCCGCGAAATCCCCTTTCACGGTCACAGCATACGCCACCCCTCGCTCGTGCCGTTGTCCACGACCATTTCGTATTTTATTATCATTTTAACTTAATGGCTGTCTTTGAGCCTTAGGCTAACCCTTTGCCTTCTTACGTTATCGACCAGGTTGGCGTCCGTGCAGCGCGGGTAGCGAGCCCCGATGCACGTGCCCGTCACACCTGTCGCTAATCCTTCTTTCTTTTCTTATCTTTTCAAGTTTCCTTTCCTTCTCTTTCTTTCTTTCACTTGTTCATTAGTTCATCGATTCATTCACGTATTCATTCGTTGATTCACTTATTCGTTTGCTCTTTCATTTATACATTACACGACTCCTCGTATGGGAGTCGCCTTGGCGACCCATCGGTCCCATAGCCTTCCAATGTTGCTAAAATCTACACGGTGCGACTATATTGATAGTCTTTCCATTTCAATGTTGTTACCCATTCATTGTTTGATTGTTTGGACGTATAGGGAGCATCAACGTAGGCTTGTGCCGTAGCACGAGCATGGAGCGCGGGCGAGAGTTCTCGTATTTTCCATGTTACTTTCCATATTCTATACAAGCATACAAGTTGGGATTATTCCCTTAGCTAGGTGCGTTGGGTCATTTATTAGCATGCAAGATGTTATCGCCTAGCGATTCTCGTGTTTGTGTCTGCATTATTATGTGCATAGGCTAAGCAAAGACGGGTTCATCGGAGCCACCCACCTTAGCGATGTTCGCATCGGCCGAGCGATATTCCGAGCGCGCCTTTGAAAGTCTAAGTCTGGATTCATCCTGTCGGGCCAATGTAAGCCTTGCATCGATTCGCATCGATACTTCATCGGGACGAAGCAACTCTTCGGGTAAACGGCTCGTTTGAGTCGTTGCACTTGCCGTTTGGAATCGGCGTTCCGCTAGGGCGGAACGGGTCACTACATAATACACCACTCAAAACAAGTCTCGTCCTCGAGACTTCCTGAGTGCAGGTCATCCTACCATTCCTTAACTCGGACCGTATACATACCTTAGACAATTTCCTATGCATCGTCGTTCGATGGCATCGAACGACACTCGGTTTCTTTCTAAGTTCCGTGTCGTATACGTTTTGGTCGATTTTTATTGAATAGCTTCTCGTTCATTTTAGACTTGATGTTATCTTTTCAATTCAAGCGTTTCTTCGTATTGGTTTCTATTTCTTCGTGTCATGGGACTGGAGTGGTTGCACAAGGCACGCTGGATTTTGCCAAATGCGTGGGTCGTAATTGAGGCAACTCACTTTCGTTTACCTCAATTATCGGGATTACTCGATTCGCTTCTCAAGCGTTTTCGTCTATGAAATCATTATGACTTCTTCTTAGCGGAGTCGACCAAGTCTACGAAATTTCCGTCCGATTCAAGACCAAGAACGACACCATCGTCGAGCATAACTTCCTATCGATGGTTCAATTCGTTGCACCAACTTTTAACTAGCACGATTTTTACGTTCACGACACTCGTTCACTCCCCAAGTCGTGCTAGAACTCAGCGTATCACTTGGTTGGATCGTGCACGCATTTCAGGCGTCCCCAAAATACATGCATTCAGCCAAGCCGCAGGATAGTGAGTTTGTCATTCTCACTCGAGTCGCATCGTGCACATATTCAAGCGTTCCTGAGATATATGCATATCAGCCGAGTCTCGTGAGCAGGGTTTCCTACTCTTGATCCACTCTTTCAATCCATGTCAATCCTCAAGCTCAATCCTTTGTTTGCAACTCTTGCAACAGGGGCGTCTCGCCTATCCGCTAGGCCAATTCTCAAGGCTAAGTCAATGTCAGGATTGGAATCATAGTTCCCCAACAATAATGCCAACACTGACCCCAATCCTAGGGTCAAACCAAAGTCGGTGGTGCAGGATTTTTCTACCCAAGCTCGTGTCACTCCGATTCCTAAACATCGAGCACGATCACTTAGTTCGCATAGATGCATTCGTTTTGCAACATCCAAATCTGTTCAATCACCAATTCTAAACCAATTCATGTATTCGATCACGAGGTCATCCAGCTCGACAATACGTTCTGCCCCAATCTCACGCGAGTCCGATTATCCACGGCGGTTCATGAATCACCATGCAACGCTCCTGCGGAATAATCATTCTCATCGGGGCGTAACTCTTGTTTGAGTTTAGACTAACTCATTCTCGATACGCAGAATGGACCTACTCAATCCTCAAGTTCAACTCTTCAAACACACAATTCATCCTCAAGTCTCCTTCGTGTCAAACCACAAGTCGAAGCATACGAGTTGCCACGCCAGGCGAGTACCGATCACTCCCGCTGTATGAATCACCATACCAGCGCTCACGCGGAGTGATAGTCCTAGTCGGCACGACGCATGTGCGAGGCTGGGGTTGCGCTCGCATAAGGCAAGAACGTCTACGTTGTGGTTGACAATGAAGTAAATCCAAGCATTTTTATTTTCATTCGAGCCAAGATCGATAGTCCATTCGTTATTTCGTTTAACTAGAAAATCTACGAGCCACGTCTATATTTTCCTCGACACGTTTCAACATCCCAAGTATATCTTCCAACGGAACAATGACATTTGCACGATCGTCATTTGCCGAGTCAGAGTACCCCCGAGTTATCGCATATCGATCTTTGATACGCCTCAATACCATCGACGATATGCGTAACCTGACGATCTTCCTTTGCAACAGATTTCGAGTCGTGCGTTGATGCTGTTGTCCGAGTTGGATAATCCACCATTTCCTCGATATTCAAGATCAAGTTTGATCGCTATTCCTCAAGCTCGTTTCAAGATCGTTGTTCAAACTCAAGTCACAATTTATTTGAATTAATCCAAAATCGTACGCACGATCTTCTAAGTTTCCTCGATCAAGACCATTCATTTACCTCTGTCGTTCTGAGTCGTTTTCTAACTCACGTTGTCTGACGACAAGTTGTCCGAGCGACATCTCGCTCGGGACAATCGAAGTCACAACCAACTAAGTGTGACGCGTTCTAAGGCTTTGCGCGACCGCATCGCCTCGCCGACATACTCGTAACCCTCGATTTCGCTCGAACTATTTCCAAGACGTCCATACACCACTCGGATTCGAGCCATCTGATCTAGTCCTCAATCACATTCTTTTTCTTCTCCGAACTTATCACATACACCACTCGGGTTCAAGCCATACGGTCTAATCCTCAATCACGTTTGCGCCACGCGCTAAGACGTCTTATCGATTCGTTCAACGAATCTCTAGCGTAATGCTCATGTCGCCTCGACGTACTAAGTCGTTCAAGCTAATCCTCAAAATCCAAGCCAATCTTTCGTGCGCGCCTAAGCGTTAGTTGATAGCATTCCTATCGATATACACTCTAAGTGTATCTCCGTTCCCGACCGAGCGGTACTTGATATCGCTCGCAACTCGATTGCACCAGAAGTCAAGGTGCACGACACACGGACTAAGTTGTGTCGCATAACCATCTCGTGCGGACTATATTTGAGTTTGCACGCTCACTTGCTAGGTCGATGCAAGACTAGTCAGGCATGCACGCGACATGTTAACTTAACATATGTTCTCTATCGAGTCAAGTCTAACATAGTTCGACATTGTTAGCGTAAAGTTATTCAAGCGAGCCTTGTGTTTGCTAACTTCTAGCAATTTAGTTTTCCTTCGACTCAAGTCTGTCGGGGTTTGGCACAAAGGCCTTCGCCTATCGATCCCGTTCAACCGAGTACTTGTACGAGCTTTTGAAAGTATTAGACTTATTGTATGGAACATCCCAAGGCACAACGAGAGAGAGCGTACACTTCCTTATTTCCAACGAGCTTTCAAAACTGAGAATTCGATGTGAAGTCCAAGGACGTAAAGCCGTGCTCTGATACCAATCTGTCACGCCCCGCTCCCGTAGGAGCGATCGTCCTCGCTAAGGCGTGATGCCGCACGGGCCTAGGTTGCGCCCGTGCAAGGCCAAGTCCAGAAACGGCCGATTTGAGTTCTAGGCCACAGAGTCGCACAGAGTGTCCCCATTTGCAGCGGAATATAAATGAACACAATTGAAGCGAAACCAAATTCTTTATTGATATTCAAGAAGTTTACAAGCGGCGCTAGGCCGATATTACAAGTCGCTCAAGCTCTCTCTCTCTCTGAAACATAAAAGGCGTGCCAAGTGGCTTACAAGATGGAATGATTCATGGCGATGTTCCGATACATTATGTCCCGTATATGGTGCTCCAGCTCCTTGCAACGCTCCAAGGCCCAGAGATAGCTCCGCGCCTTAGCACGTTCGATTGAAGCTCCGCACCCGCCGGCGTCTCCTGCATCCTGCAAGTAGACTGTGGGGTTATCAGTACATTGTTATGCACTGGTGGGGAGGCTAGCTCGCCCATAATCACTATCATTACCGAACACGTTCCATTTACTTGTGTGCATCTCTATCATTCATTGTCTTTCTAATCTTGCCTTAGGGTCATTTACATGGCATATGATATAACCTATCCCGTGTTACCGATTTCAAGTGTCGCATGGAAATACATGCACAACTTACCCATACTTACCGTCCGGCCTTCCCTGTTCAGAGCAAACCAAGTTAGACAACAGTTCATGTGTAATAACATAACGTAGACGCATTCTTTAACTCATTTGTACTCATTATCATTTTGGAGTGGCACATTTCAAGTCTTTCAGTAGGCACTTGTTTATTTAACTTTTAACTTAGACTACTCTGATTTCAATGCAAGGACTTGCACGTGGATTGCCACCAGCAAAGCCCACTTAATCTATATGCATCGGTCGCTGGCACCACAAGCCATCCTGGACTTTCTCCTTGGCATTTTCGTACCTATCATGGCGTGCGGCTGGTACACCCTGATAGTCTCTTGAAAAATACCCCGCACTTACGTCTCCTGGGGCCAAGCCTCCCCCAGTTAAGCCCGTAAGCCCCTTTTGGATCCGCCTAGGCCGGTATATCCCCCCTTTGATCATGCCGCGGAATCCCCTTTCACGGTCACAGCATACGCCACCCCTCGCTCGTGCCGTTGTCCACGACCATTTCGTATTTTATTATCATTTTAACTTAATGGCTGTCTTTGAGCCTTAGGCTAACCCTTTGCCTTCTTACGTTATCGACCAGGTTGGCGTCCGTGCAGCGCGGGTAGCGAGCCCCGATGCACGTGCCCGTCACACCTGTCGCTAATCCTTCTTTCTTTTCTTATCTTTTCAAGTTTCCTTTCCTTCTCTTTCTTTCTTTCACTTGTTCATTAGTTCATCGATTCATTCACGTATTCATTCGTTGATTCACTTATTCGTTTGCTCTTTCATTTATACATTACACGACTCCTCGTATGGGAGTCGCCTTGGCGACCCATCGGTCCCATAGCCTTCCAATGTTGCTAAAATCTACACGGTGCGACTATATTGATAGTCTTTCCGTTTCAATGTTGTAACCCATTCATTGTTTGATTGTTTGGACGTATAGGGAGCATCAACGTAGGCTTGTGCCGTAGCACGAGCATGGAGCGCGGGCGAGAGTTCTCGTATTTTCCATGTTACTTTCCATATTCTATACAAGCATACAAGTTGGGATTATTCCCTTAGCTAGGTGCGTTGGGTCATTTATTAGCATGCAAGATGTTATCGCCTAGCGATTCTCGTGTTTGTGTCCGCATTATTATGTGCATAGGCTAAGCAAAGACGGGTTCATCGGAGCCACCCACCTTAGCGATGTTCGCATCGGCCGAGCGATATTCCGAGCGCGCCTTTGAAAGTCTAAGTCTGGATTCATCCTGTCGGGCCAATGTAAGCCTTGCATCGATTCGCATCGATACTTCATCGGGACGAAGCAACTCTTCGGGTAAACGGCTCGTTTGAGTCGTTGCACTTGCCGTTTGGAATCGGCGTTCCGCTAGGGCGGAACGGGTCACTACAAGAGGGAGCCGCGCGCGCTGGGGCGTCGGCGCTGGCTTGGCCGCGCGAAAAGGCGCGCACGGGTGGCGCGGGGCGGTCGCCGGCGAGAAGCCCGGCGGAGGGTGGCGCGAGAGGGGTCGGCCGAGCTCGGAAGCTCGTGGCCGCGGGGGCTAGGGCTTGGGAAGGGTTTCCAGGGAAGGGGTTCTGAGAGTATTGGTTTCTTTCTCCAGTGAGAGGAGGAGATGAGATGTGTGTGGGAATAAGAGAGAGATGAGAGTAGTTGAGTGAAATGCTAAACTCTTGTGACTTCGTGGGAAAAACAGAGAAGTGGGGAATTGATAAAGGAGAGGTGGGTTTGGTTACTTGTGGAGAGGAGAGTAGTCAGAGAGTTGCTTACCTATTCATGTGGTGATGGGGTGCTGGTCCTACGGGACCAGCTGAAGTAAATTTATTTTATTTATTTTATTTATTTTATTTTTTATTTATTGATTGAAGATTTAACCAAGTCTAAAAATTAGGTTTTTAAATAGAGAAGGAATTGGGCTCTGGGTCTGGGCTCGGACTCGAGTCTGGGTCCGAAAATCAAAAGTCCAAATTGTTATAATTTTTCAAAATCTTTTTCATCCAAAAATATTTAATAGTAATAATAATAATAATAATAATAATAATTTTGAAATATTAAAGAGAACACTATTTAATATTTATTTAAAAACAATGGGTTTCACAGATAGCCTGTCCTTCACTTATCCCAAGCCGATCACATATCGCTCTAATAATTTATGTCATATTTTATATTTACTTTATCTTATCGTATATCCTGCTCTGTTCTACATTCAGTATTTCCTTTCCATGCCTGATATACAGTTACTCACATGCTCTACATGCCTTTATATTGTACCTTGATTGGAGACTAAGTTCTGCTCGGGAGAAGAGTTACAACTCCGGTCCTTGTTTGGTTTAAGGGTTGTAACTTGGCTTCCGAACGGTTCCCAAGTCTTCATATATTTTTGTCTTGTAGTTCATTATACTGTCTCTCATAGAATTTGTCAATTCATATGGAACTGCTGTTAGTGCTTATACTTGCTCATTTTTCTGACAGGATACCGTTATGATATATTACAGATAATTCTGAGTCGGACTGCTCGACCTATTATGGGTTCGAGTCAGTTGGAGTAGCCCAGGACCGTGGCCTTATAGTAGAGCCACTAGATTTTGTGCTCCCGGAGTAGTGTAGATTAGCTAGGTTTGACTGGACTGCGATCCAGTCAGCTTTATCAGTCTGTAGTTCTATATTATATTTTGAGACCCTGTGATGTTGTATATATCTGGGCTTGTATTGGACACTGGACTTATTTACTATTTCATCTATCATATGTTCTCTTTCTGAGCTATCTACCTTAGTTTTATTCTGTGATTGAGACTGTATTGATATGTCACCTCCATTCGGAGAGTATATACTGTACATGTACCTTTATACTGTTAGTCGTAGTATTTACAGACGTTATATACAGCGTTCTACCGCCGATACTGCGGCGTAGGCTGGACGTACCCACGTGCTCGTGCCCCTCATAAGGGTGCGGGTCGTGACAACATTTATTATTACATCAGATAGATATATTCCTATTCAGTTCTACTTTACTGCATGATACACCCTGGCATGATTTCTTGCTTTACATATCTAGTTATATTTCCATCTTGATATGTTCATCTTGTATTCCATTATGATTGTCTCTTACAGCATTTGTCAATACTATAAAACTGTTGTTGGAGGTGTACTTGCTCATTTTTCTGACAGGATAATCGTTGATGTTTACGGAGGACATGTTGGCTGATTGCTCTACCTTTTACGGGTATAGCCAGGATAGAGATTTCGATGAGATATTACCTTTGGTGCCAGTAGAGGATTTACCTCCAACTTAGACTGTTAGATAGGTTTGACTGGACTGCGAGCCAGCTAGTTTATGAGACTTATATTATATTTGTGTTTTGAGACTTGTGTTACGTTTTGGACTCTCTACTTTGTTGTGATTTTGCTTTTATTTTCGTACTTCTAATTCCGTCATATCTATATGATATTCGTGCTTACCTTTCCTAGATGTCTTGTGATTGAGTTGAGATTATATACCTCCGTGCGGAGATGACAGGTACATTTATATTGTGTCTAGATGCTATACTTTCTAGTAGACCTATACAGCGTTCTATCATCGATTCTGCGGCGTAGGCTGGACGTACCCACGTATTCATGCCCCTATTCAGGGTGCGGGTCATGACATAACATGCAGTAGAATAGTCATTCTTCGTGTTAAAATCACGGAGAATGGCCATTCTCCGTTGTAAAATTACATAGAATGGCCATTCCCCGTGTTAAAATTACGGGAAATGGCCATTCCCGTTGTAAAATTACGGAGCATGGCCATTCTTCGTGTTAAAATCACGGAGAATGGCTATTCCCGTATTAACATACAGGAGAATAGTCATTCTTCGTGTTAAAATTATGGAGAATGGTTATTCTCCGTTGTAAAATCATGTAGAATGACCATTCCCCGTGTTGGAACGCAGGAGAATAGCCAATTCCCGTGGTAAAATCACGGAGAAAGGCTATTCTCCGTGACAAGATCACGGAGAATGGCTATTCCCGTGTTAACATACAGGAGAATAATCTTTTTCCGTGTTAAAATTACGGAGAATGGTCGTTCTCCGTTGTAAAATCACGTAGAATGGTCATTTCCCATGTTAGAATGCAGGAGAATGACCATTTCCCGTGTTAAAATCACGGAGAATGATCATTCCCCGTGTTAAGATCACGGAGAATGATCTTTTTTTTCTTCTTTTTTAAAAAAGTATATATTGATTGATATCATACTTTTCATTGTTGTTTGTTTTATATCAGTGCAAACAACCGAGCACAGTGACCTAATCGTCGAAAAATTTCAAATTTCTCTACGAATATGATGATGATGATGATCAGAGTTCGACTGAAGAAAAGCATAGTGAACTACGAACGATCTTTGCGATCTCTGCTGAAGATGAGAGCAATGGAATTCAAATCTCTCGTGAAGAAGAAGAACACGAAAATCACAATCAAAATCTGAGTTTGTGAATTCAAATACATATATATGACTAAATTTGCGCGAAGGGGTAGCTATGGTATTATCAAAATGACAATTTTGTAAATACAGAGCATCTAAAGAAAATCTTGAAATATTTAACGTAAAAATACATAATGTTGGAAATTTCATAAAACCCACCCTGCGGGTGGGTTTATCATAAACGTCCACCCCGAAAGTGGGTATCTCAGCAATTTTCAGTATTTTCTAAGGTCAAGTATATTCGTGGAGTAATAATAAATAATAAAGTAAAATTACTTTACAAGTTAACCCTTCACAGTATATCCATTGGTTAAAAGGGAATAGGAATTAATTCTTGGTAATTAAACCCAAATTAGCCTTTTATTTTGGTAGTTTATGTTAAGATTAATATAACACTACTTTGGATTTTGATAATATTCTTTTGTCGTTTAAGGATCATGTGTCTAGAATAAGTATACTCCACTCTTAGAGCCGTCATCTTTGGTTACAACAAAATAGATTACAATTCATTTACAATTGCCAACGTGACGGATGTCAATAGGATCCTCTCTTCCTATGTGGAACAGGAAAGTGAGAGATAGGAAAGCCAATTATTAACCGGCACGTAGACATAAATGAATTATAACATATTTAATTGTAAAAATGGCTTTTTTGTTTGATTTTTAAAGAATCGTCGAACATGTTAATACTATCAACAAGTACGTTACTCATGCTCTTTTATACTTCTTAGTTTGCTTTAGCTATTGGCTTTTATGCCTCTTTTAATCTAATTGGGAAAGATATATAGCTTCTTGTAATGTCCTCTTTAAATGATGTTTTACCAATTGAATAAAACTAATTCATAGATTGTTATGACACAAAGCATAAGACAAAAGAGACAGAAAATTCAACCACGGAAATACCAAATTGGCGTGGATAACCAACAAAAGAATTATATACTAAACATATGTGAAGAGTTACATACTGACAAATTAATCTTTTGTCATGAACATATTGATACTCCCCAGAAGATTACAAAGCTAGACTTTGTCACGAATTTACATATTGATTTAGTGATCCTACATGGAGGCTTTCACTTAGGTGAGTCATAAATTAATAATTCTACAAGACTTTGATTAATTAATAATTCTACAAGAGGCTATAATGTAGGTATATATGCTCTGGGATGATTTGCAATGAGTGCAAGTCAAAATCAGAAGGTTCCAACTTCCAACTAATAATGTAGGTATATATGCTGAAGATCAAATTGTACACAACTTTATAGTATCCCAATATATGCTGAGATTATTTCTGAAGCTCAAACATGCAGGTTCTGTAATGTAAGAGGCAAACCATAAGGCTCGTTCTAATTTTTTGATTCTAGATTTAGAATATAGGGTTCATATTTTGTAGAACAGTAAAATTTAATTGATGTCCCATGATGATCTTGTCCCAGCCCCGGGTCTCATAATGTAGGAACTCATTTTGTAGAATATTAAGTTCAACTTATAACTCCGATTTCTATATTTTATATTATTTTTTGAAAAGAAAATAAAGATTACATATGGGTCTATATACATTCATCTCATTTTTGTCTCAAAATTTATTTGTTTACTATTCTAATATAAATTCAACCAATTCTACGTTTATTTATTTATTATTAATTTAGCACTCAATAATTTTTTTGAGCTCTATCTACTATTGATCATCTTACACAACAATTGAACACCCCCACTTGTTCATATTAGATTATAGTAAATGCAAGGTCCCATGGCAGCCAGGACGACCATCCAGGACCCACGAAGTCGGAGGACACAAAAAAATCAGTTTAAATATAAATATATTAATATTTTTATATCTAAAATTTATCTATTATATTTTATGGACTCAACTTAACATAAAACAATTATGGTAGAATGGTTACTAACTTACTAGGTTATGTTTGCATATACGAGGTTCTTAGTTTGTTTCTTGGTGATGATAGTTTTTTTAAAAAAAATTTAATGTATTATTATTATTATTTTTAATATTATGTATGAGAAAACATTTTGAAGTTAGTCTGGGACTCCGACCCTGAGTGTGGAATTGGAAGTTCTCCTTCAAATTCCTAATTGAGAATCTATCATGCAAATGATGTTCGAAGAGGGCTAAGCTGACATTAGCTAATTAGTAATTGCCTTTGTTACTCGGTTTTCTTTTACGAGCACGCCTTATTATCTGGCCCTTTACATTCTGTCAGATATAAAAGTTTGGAGACTGGCAAACAAAAAATCTTTTTTACCAGCACCCAGGGAAGTAAAGGAAATGAAAGGAAAGGAAAGGAAATTAATTCTTGGATATATATTTTTTTACTTTAGAAAATTGTAATTCTAATCAAATTTTTTTGGTGTTTGAAAAAGAAAAAAAATGGAAAGAAAAAGTGAATTCTTAAAGAAAAAAATAAATAAATTCTTGAATTTGTAAGAGGAACCATTTTTCTTCCTATTTTTTTTTTCTGTTGAAAATCAAATTTCTTTTGTTCGCATTTACTTTGCATCCAAACAAAGAAAATAAATCAATTTTCTCTTTAGAAGGCTCCGATTTCCGGGAACCATATGTGCATGGCCTTATTATTTTGCCCTTTATATTTTGCCAGATATAAAAGTTGGGAAATGGTGAAAAAAATATATACATAACTTTTTTCCACAGTACAAAGGTTTTGTAAATCTTCTACTATATAAAGAGGCTTCAAAACGGCTCAAAAGTGAGTCGTCTAAGCCGTATGAATATCATGGGCCAATTAAATAAATTTTAAAAAATAATAAATAACTACCCAAACACGCCACTAATTATTTTTTAAAAAAACCTAAGTATTTAACTATGTAATCTGATATATTTATAACTAAATAGTTTAATTCAAGTGGTTAAGGTATGAAATATTTTTCTTGATTGCTTGAGTTTAAATCCTAGGTTTGATAAATTTTTGTAATCAATTTATATTTAATTTTTTAACATTTTTTTGTACGTTCATTTGCACGTGCAGATTACTAGTACATATATAATTTGAAAAAGATTAAGATGTAGGAAGTTGACAACCGAATCCACATCCTCCAAAGATGCGAATGACATCCAATGTTTTTAAAACTGGAATGAATCGGCTAGTTGAGCCGGTCAATTCAGGGATTAGTAGTTATTTCGAACCATTAATATCTACTTGTTATTTCTTTTACCCAAAACTTGATCAATCCGATTGATCAAGCGTGTTAGATCACCGAATCATCTGATCTAGTTGGAATGATAGCAGCTTCATCGGTCTTGTGGGAGTCTTACACTCTCTTATGGCTTGAATCTTCGCCTAATCCATACATATCGTACCATGTCCGATCCAATGTCCCAAGAATGACATTTATTCTTTAGCAAACGAGCATTTCTTCTGATTGAAAGATTTGGTTTACCCTTAGCACATGAAAAAATCGTCTTCAAATGTTCGATGTGCTCCTCCGTCGTGTTTGCATACACAACGATGTCGTCGAGATAGACCACGATGAACATATAAGAATAAAAGGGCTTGTTCATCAAATTACAAAATATTGCAGTAGTATTCGTTAGTCCAAAAAGCATGACTAAAAATTTACATGCGCCATACCTCGTGACGTACGCCGTCTTGACCTCATACCCTTGGGCTATCCTCACTTGATAGTATCGTGAACGTAGATCGAGTTTGAAAAAGTATTTTGTGCTTCCAGTTGATCGAAAAAGTCCGCCACCGATAAAATATAATATCTATTTTTGATAGTTATCTTGTTCAGTTCCATAATTTAATGAATCAAACGTGTTCTTAAAAGTGGAAGACAACGGGAGACACGGTTTAATGGACAGCAGATGGAGACTCCTTAAATCATCGGAAAATTTACTGTACCGATAATATTTTATATAATATTTGTTTAAACGATAAAAGTTTGGAAAATGAGCTGGAACAATACAATTCGATAGACGAAGTGTCGAAAAATGAGCATACACAATTTTCGCCAAATGGTATGTCAGAAAATGAGCATAGCTCAATTTTCGACAAACCATTTGTCTGAAATTGAGCATTCTCGATTAATTTGTGAAGTTGGTTTGGTTTGTGGGTTTTTTTGGGTTGTGGAATTGGTTTGGTTAATTTTTTTTTATGGGTTGAGGTGGGTTGAAAGTTATTATTTTGTGGTTTACTTGTTGGTTTTTTTACGGTTTGGTTTATTTGTGTATGTTTGGTTGAGGTGTACTATCTTTTTTATCAATTATAAGATTCTTTGAACGTTAGAATTCTCAACGTTATAATTCCAATGTTCCAATTCCTTCCAACGGCTATATTAACTCACAACTATATATAAGTATCACAGCAAGCTATTTTTTTCATTCACTCCACAACCTCTCTCTCATTCAGTAGTAAGCTCATCAAGTCTAGTTGGTTGAAAGCTGAAGCTCCTCTCGTCCTACATCCATTTGAAAGTCCATCTTGTTGTTTGCATGGATCAAAATCTAACAATACTATGCTCGCTTGGAGGAGTACTAAATGGGTTAGCGTATGAAGGAGGTTTAACCCAAGTTCTTTTAGTTGATCGAAATATTTCGTTTCTTAGTTTACATAATCTAATTATTGATCAATTTTCTATCGATTATGAATTTATATTAGTACATATTTTCGTATCTAATTGTATAAATGTTGATAGTGAAGAAGCATGGAAATTTATTCTTCTAGTGAATGCACAATCACCGTATATTAATATCTATGTCACTCTGCCCCCATCAAGAAATAATAATGTAAGTAATATACATGCTTGTAATGTAACTTATAATGTTGGTCCTAGTTCTTCTCACCAAGTTATTCCATTTACTGAAGAAGAACATATAGTAGATGATGGTAATAACGATAATGAAAATAGTGATGATCTAATTAAAAATTTAGATGATGAATTTGATGATTCTGTTGATAGTCTTAGCACTCCTGAATTATTTATTGGAAAACAATTTGAAAATCGTTCTAAATTTAGAAGTTTTATTAGTGATATAGCAATTAGACGTAATTTTACTTATTCAGCTACTTTAAATAATGCTACTGGGATTATATACAAATGTAATAGTTCAAATTGTCATTGGAGGGTATACGCTAAAGCCATAGGTGGAGGCGAAAGATTTTCTATTGCAACACTAGAAAATATTCATTCTTGTTTAGGTGGACTTACAACTGGTTCTCATCCATTAGCTACCACCGTATGGGTTAAAAATCAGATTATTGAAAAAATTCGAGATAATCAGTTGTATAGTCCATCTCATGTTGTAAAAGATATATTTAAGGAACATCGAATACATATTAAATACTGTAAGGCTTGGAAAGCTAGAGAACTTGCTCTATCCGAAATAAATGGTAGTTATATTGATGCATATAGTAGTCTCGAAGAGTACGATCTTAGAATTATTGAGACAAATTCAGGTAGCCAATGTTTTATGAAGATTACATAAAATAATAGTTATGAAAGAATTTTTATTTGTTTCAAGGCATGCATTGACGGATTTCTTAGGGGATGTTTACCTGTGATTAGTATTGATGCTACTTTTCTTTCCTCTAAATATAGAGGTATTTTATTTATTGCTTGTGCTCATGATCCTAACTATCAACTATATCCAATTGCATATGCTGTTGGTGAGAGTGAAAACACTGATTCTTGGACTTGGTTTTTGAACGGTTTAAGAATTTCTTTTGAACGATTTTTTGATGCTTGGAATACAATTTCTTTTATATCGGATAAACAGAAAGGATTGATAAATGCCATGCGTGCTATTTTTCCGGAATCGCCTAATTTTTTTTATTCAACATTTTAAACACTACTAAAATCTGTCAATTCAGCGACGCGTAAAGACGTCGCTAATAAGGGAAAATATGTCGCTAATTTCTATTAGCGACGTATTTAGCGACGTTTTCAAGTAGTCGGGATTAACCTAGTCGCTAAACAAGAAAACGTCGCCATACGTCGCTATTGCGACGAGCTTTAGCGACGCGTCCACGTCGCTAATTTAGCGACTGCCAGCGACATAAAACGTCATAATTTACCGACGTAATCTAGCGACGTTAAGCGACTTGACATGCATCGATGCTGACCTGGCTTGAGAGCCATATGGCGACGTTCTGCGACTTTTCTACGTCGCTACAGTACCGACGTTTAGTGACGATCAGCGACGATATTCCTCACAGTTAGCGACGTTGGTAGCGACGTATTTGTCGTCGCTGACCGTCGGTAATCGTCGCTGAACGTCGCTAATATTAAAAAAAATAAAAAAATACAGCATTTGCAGCATTCACTGCAGCATTTGCAGCATCCCCCACACCATTTGTTACATCAACAACGGTGTGTATCACGAACACAGTATCAAACAACACAGATACACACAATCACGAACACGTTTGAAACACAATCTCATCAATCAACACAGATATATGAAAATTTGTAACAACAATGTCAAACATAATGGTCCACAACTTAATTGCCAAGTATGGAAACGAATGGCTCAGAACACAACCTAAAATTCATTCTAGCATACATTAATGTGAATCATCTATGTTCTGTACATATGGTGTAGTATATGTTCTTATCGTATGTAGTATCTGAAGAATGTAACAGAATCAAGATGAACTCACATAATGTAATACTAAGACGTCATCTACTACTATATATATAAGATATAGTGATAGGTTGTCGTATCATCATTGCCGAGAGATGAGGGTCGGAGGACAGTCAACTTTATCTACGTCTACATAGTTTTCTGTCTCGCCAGTCGAATGGCTGCAGGGACTATGTCCTGATCACGATGTTGTGCCGTAGATTTAGGATTTAAAATATGGTATTCAGGTCATCTTAATTCGGTCAAAGGGTACTGAACAGAAAGTCTAATTATTCCATATTTCAGTAATGTCAGTGAGCTAAATCATACTCAACTGTCGAGAATACTTAGGAGAAAACTCATTCAAAGGATTAGTATATCCATCCTTCGTGACATAGCTAAAATTTTATAGGGCTCGATAATAATTATTAGTCAATTTATTCATCATTTTAAAACCCTGAAAATGCCCAAAAAAACTCCCAGTATCAGTAAATAGGGCTCGAACCCTAAATTAGAATTCAAATCCACCCAAAACATCAAATTGACAGTTGATATGCCCAAAAAAATGAGATTTTTCAGTATATAGGTGTCACACTGTGAATCTCGTGTCCACACAGTGGGACACGACGTGTCCAAACCAACAAAATAGGTGTCACACGAACTAGAAGCGAGTCCACGCTCTCGTGTCCCCCGCAGCGAGTCCACTTTCAGTCTCGTGTCCCTCGCAGCGAGTCCACGCTCTCGTGGACACAAACTAGAAGCGAGAGAGAGAGAGCTAGAAGACGAGGAGAAACTGGGAAGGAGCTACCAGAGGAAGGAGGAGGAGGAGGAGGAGGAGGAGGAGGAGAAGGAGGAGAAGGAGGAGCTACCTGAGGAAGGAGGAGGAGGAGAAGGAGAAGGCCGGAGGAGGGAGATCGCCGGAGGAGCGCCGCGGAGGAGAAGGGAAATCGCCGGAGGAGCGTCGCGGAGGAGGAGCGCGCCCAAATTTGGGGGAAAAAAATTGTGAAATGATCGAAAAGGAAACCCTCGCTGGCTATATGAAACGTTTAGCGACGTCCGCCTAGGACGTCGCTAAACGTCGCTGATATATAATAAATAGCGACGCAACTTAAATTGCGTCGCGAAACGTCGCTATATCAGCGACGAGTACCGACGAACTTGCGACGCACTACCCCATTTAACAAAATGTAGACGCTAGACGTCGCTATTAGTCGCTGTTGGCGACTAACAACGACGTCTTATATTAACGTCGCTAAAACCCCAAACATTAGCGACAAAATTTCACGGAGTCGCTAAATACGTCGCTGATTTGACTTATTTTGGTAGTGAAAGAAAATTTGAAATCGGTATGTAGATCAAAGCATTTTCAACGTAGCTTGGACTATCTTGCAAGATGTTTTAATGAAACAGATGCAAATAATTGTTTGGAGATGATTAAAGCTGAAAATGTTGATGTTTATAATTGGCTCGTTGGAGTAAATGATGAAAATCGTGTTTTTTCACACTGGATTACAGCGTATTCTCCTTGTCCAAGACTAGATATTAACACGTCAAATCTTGCTGAATGTTTCAATAACTGGATTAAAAATCTTTGTGATAAACCAATAACGACACTACTTGATGGTATTCGAGCCAAGATTATAACACTTCAAGACAAGAGCAGACAACAAGCTGAAAATCTTGAAACAAATTTTTGTCCAAAAATGTTAAAAACGATGGCTCGTATCACAAAAGAAAACCATCAGCTAGAAATGTTACGTATAGTGGGTCATTTGTTTGAGATATTAGATCGTAACACAAATAGAACATATGTTGTTCGTTTAAATAAAAATTATTGTTCCTGTTTAAAGTGGTATCATACTTTTCTTCCATGTGTACATGCATGTTATGCCTGTAATTGTTGCAATATTAGGATTGAGCATTATTATCCAGCTATTTTTTCAAAAGATGCATTAAAAAGTGTCTATGAGCCGCACTTGGAACCAATTCCAGTCCCTTACAACATTCAAAGTCCATTGGTTAGAGGCGACATTGGAGTACCAGATGTACGACGCAAAATCGGAAGGCCAAAGAAGAACCGTATTATGGCGAAGGATCAATCTTCAAGAGATCTCCGATGCAGCAATTGCAATGGTTTGGGACACAATAGAAGGAGTTGTACAAATCAACCAAGAGAATGAAAGGAAGACATCATGCGAAGACATCATGTGAAGAAACTTCTCTGTAATAGTTTACTAAAGAAAGCTGACTTTTATATAAATGAAAATAAAACATCATACAAGTACGAAATATTCAGCTATCTTTCTTGTCTGTCCAATTCCCAATAGTCTGGACGATCAACTTCTCTGAGTCCCAGTCGAGCTCTCCTGCGCATCGTATTCTCCGAATGCGCAACACCACCTTCGTCTTGTGTGGGTGCTGGATCTTGGGTGGATGCTGGGTCTTGGGTGGGTGCTGGTGCTGTTGGAGTCGTCAGAATCTGTGTATAATAATCTGCATCCAAACCATAACTCTGAAACCAATCTGTAACTCCGGGCCACTGGGACGTCCCCTGGCCAGCCCACTGGGAAGTCCCCTGGCCAGCCCACTGGGACATCCCCTCACCAGTCCACTGGGACGCCCCCTCGCCAGTCCACTGGAAAGTCCCCTGACCAGCCCACTGGGAAGTCCCCTGGCCAGCCCACTGGGAAGCCTGCTGAGGCGGGAAGTCGTCAGCTTGCTGAGGTGGGATCTCGTAAGCATGCTGAGGCGGGATCTCGTCAGCATGCTGAGGCGGGCTATCAGGTTGGGTGACATGGTGCCTAACCCTGCGGCGAACAGGTTCTCGTTGGCTAATAATGCCTACGGGATAATCTGGTGAAATATGTAGCGGAGGGTTCGGAGGATCCGGATCCGCTTCCACCCAACCCAAAAAGTTTTCTACCGCCGTTCTCAACACTTCAGAATTTTGGGTATCACAAGCTTGCCTCAAAGCTGGAACCTAAAATAATAACACATTACATGCATTAGTTCTTATGTAAGCTGAAATATTGGTTTACAATAAGAAATTACTTACATCAGTTCTCATTATATGTTCATAAAATCCACGTAGACTACTATCATCTATAGCTCTATGCTCGAATCGAGGCTAGGGAGAATATTAGAGTTGGAGTCTAGATTAGGTTTAGATTAGTCTTAAGGGTTAGAATAGAGATTTAGATAGGGTCTATATTAGCCTCATGGAATGTGGATCTACAGTAAGTAATAAAGGGTTAGAGTTGAGATTAGCCTTATGGAATGTGGATCTACAGTTAGAGTGGGAGGGTTTGGGTTTACATTATGGTAAGGGTTAGGGTTTAGTTTCGGGTTAGGAAGAAAATTAGAGTTGGTGTCTAGATTAGGTTCAGATTAGTCTTAAGAGTTAGAGTTGAGATATAGATTAGAATCTACATTAACCTTATGGAATGTGGATCTACATTAGTCTTAAGGGTTAGAGTTAATATTTTCTTGGATTAGATTATAGCATTAGGATTTATATTATAATAGAATCATAACATAAGTAATAAATATATTTTAAAAATATAAACTAACCTTCAACTCCAGGGTCTTCTTTCTCCTCCTCCTCCTTCTTCTTCTTCTTCTTCCCGAGCTCTTCTGGTCTTCTTACTCTTCTTACTTTCTCTTCTTACTCTTCTTACTTTCTACTCTTCTGGTCTTACTTTCTCTTCTTCCAATTTTTTTGTTTGATTCTCTTCACATAATTTCAACCGTTCAAAACAACACTCACCCACCCGTATTCAATTCCAACCAACACTCACGTGAACCATTTTAACCCAACCAACCAACACTCACGTGAACCGAACCCAACCCAACAGAATAAAACCCGAACCAAAGTTCAAAATCCGACAGACGGAGTGTCGAAAAATTGGACGACGTCCAATTTTCCGACACTTCGTCTGTCGAATTGTATTGTTACAGTTAATTTGCCAAACTTTTATCGTTTCAATAAATATTATATAAAATATTATCGGTACAGTAAATTTTGCTTTAAATCATTGGTGACATGGATTCAGGCGACATTAGGATGGGAAAGGACGGCATTTCCCATTGGGTGAAGTTACATTTGTGAAGCCAAATCACATGCATAAGAATCTAATCAAACCTATATTGTCAGCAAACAAAATTCCTGAGTGCCTAACTTCCATCACTTCACTGCTTCATTTTGTGCATACAGGTCAGGTCAGGTCAGGTCAGGTCAGGTCAGGTTAGAAGCGATGGGGATTGATTGATGGAAGTGGAGAGGAGGGATGCTACAAATAAATCAATAGGGGGAGGATTGTTGCATCACTCACTCGCTCACAAGGCTGACATGCCAGTCAGCTAGAAACATTTTACAGCTAAGCTTCAGCAAATAGAGATGCCACAACTAAGTTTGCTTTGCTTTGTGGGTTCACCAACATGTGGTGGAGCCATGCATGCCCTAACTTAACCTAACCTAACCTAACCTAGCTAGAAGGACACGCGGCACCACAGTCTAGTTCGGTCACACAGTTGCGAAATTGGGAGTTTCTACGTGAATAATGACGGTGGACGGTGGTTCCGGAAACCAACATGATCAACGTGGGATGCTTCAACCAACTAATCTTGAAAAGCTAGAGGCGTTACTTCGGCCGGACGGCCCGACCGGGCCGGTCAAATCCGGATTAGGCGAGCCCGCGCGATCCAACGGCTAAGGATCGCGGGGGCTTCGGCGGGGCTCCGCGGGCGGGGCTCCCGATCCGCTCCTACGCGATCCGATATATATAGGGAGCGGATCGGGAGCCCCGCCCGCAGAGCCCCGCCGAAGCCCCCGCGATCCTTAGCCGTTGGATCGCGCGGGCTCGCGCGGGCCCCACGCGATCCGATAGTGCAGGGGGGGCGGGGCTTCGACGGGGCTCCGCGGGCGGGGCCATTGATCTGGTTCCTATATATATATATATATATATATATATATATATATATATATATATGGAAAAAAAAATATATATATATATATATATATATATGGAAGCGGATCAAAAGTCTCCCTTAGAAAACCCGCTAAAAACTCCCTCACTCTAATCCGTAATATTAATGTTAATATCAATGTTAATGTTAATATTAACATTAAATACTAAAATTAATATTAAACTTAATATTAATATTAATATTAATATTAACATTAACATTAACATTAACATTAATATTACGAATTAGAGTGAGGGGGGGTTTTCTAAGGGGGGTTAGAAGAGAAAAAATCAAAAAATAAAATTGCATATACAGCCACAAAGTTTGGGTAAATCATGCTGAGATCATAAAGTTTTAGAAAATTGCACAGGAGGACACAAAACGTCCTTTAAAAGGCATTTATTCGTTTGGCGAAGAAAACGCCCTTTTAAAGGTCGTTTCCATGCCTTTTAAAGGTCGTTTCCACGGCATCCTCCATATTTCGCTGCTAATAAATTTCTCTCTAGCTTAATTAATACGCTGTTAATAAATATCTGCCCCCTCTTTAAATAGAACCGCATAGACGGACACAAAATATCTAATAATTTATCAAATGAGAATATAATTTTTTTTATAATTTATCATATCAAATATACTTTTTTATATTTTGTTTTTTTAATATTTATTATTTTATCTTTAAAAATTATGTCAATCTAACCTAAATGCCGATGTTTTGGTTCTTGATTGCACGTACAAGACTAATAAATTCAGGATGCCTCTTCTTCACATTGTTGGGTTCACGTCAACCCGAAGGACATTTTCAGTTGCCTTTTATTTTTTGAGGACCGAAACATTAGAGGACTATCCATGGGCTTTGGAAAAGCTGAAGACACTTTACAGTGGACATAAAGAACCGTCTGTTTTTGTGACCGATCGGGAATATGCATTGATGAATGCTATTGATACCGTATTTCCTCATGCTCGTAGATTACTATGTACTTGGCATGTAAACAGAAATATTCAAGCACAATGCAAACTGAAGTTCGAGAAAGTAGACGGCAAACTCGACATGGACCGCTTCCAAGATTTCTACAACGGTTGGACTCTTGTGTGGCGAACAAGTAGTGAGGAAACATTTGACGCAGCATGGTACATGTTCAAAGAGCAATGGGAGCAGAGCAACCCGGCGTGTATATCTTACATCAAAGACACCTGGCTTGATGAACATAAAGAAAATTTTGTCTTGGCATGGACGAATATGGTGAAACACTATGGCACGACCACTACCAACCGTGTCGAAGGCTCACATGCAAGACTAAAAAGATATCTGCGTTCAGCGGCCGGTGGTTTCGTCTCCGTTTGGCAATCAATCAATCTAATGACCAATTCGGTCGTGAACGAGATAAAGGCTTCATTTGAGATGAGCCTGAATATTGTAAAACACCAACATAAGAAAGAACATCTCTTGTCTGATTTAATCCACGTGGCGTCCCACGACGCATTGACGTCATTACTACTTGATGAGATTGGTCGTGCGAATTCTGTCGGATTAGATACCGAAGTATGTGGCTGTACACATCGACATTCTCTCGGGCTCCCTTGTGCACACGAGATCAACGAATATCGACGTCAATGTAGACCTATTCCAGTAGTGGTCGTTGATCAGCGTTGGAGACAGCTGTCGATCATGCCTACGGTGGACAGTCCAGATGATTTCTTTTCCATGCCACAGTTGAAACTTCTTCATGCCAGATGGTGTGCGGCACTAGAACCTGAGAGGAAGTCCATTGAGCTTGGGATCCAAGAACTTGCCAACCCGGCAAGTAGTCGTCTACATGAGCCATCTTCTATCATTGCTCCGAAAGGTAGTGTCACTCCCCAATCCTGGAATACGTATTTTAATACGTAAATCGATAAATTGTATCTACCTTGAAATTATACTATATTTATAATGCTGTATTTCTTCATGCATTTCCCAAAAATATTCGACAAAATATTATTTCCTAATTTATTTTCTGCATTTGGGCTAACCTATTCTTGGTTCACCAATGGGTCATCATGAACCCTTTGGTTCATCATGAACCCATGGGTCCAAGAATTCTATATATATAACTCATCTCCTTCTCTCTCCTCTCATTTACTTCTTCTCATTTACTTCCTCCACCAACCAAGGCAAGTACCAACTTGCTCAAGAGAAGGATCCATTATTTTGTTAATGATTCTTACAAAACTATTTGCCAAAACATGTTCTTCTCCTCAATCTATACTAGTTTAGAACTTGGAAATTTCTATTTTGAAGCTTTGATTTTTGTAGATCTAAGTTTTAATCATTTTCGGATTTTGCATGGTTTGATCTACTTTAGTTGGATTTTATGGGTTTTTGATGCTTCCATGTGGAAGAGCATTCAGTTTTACCCAAGTTGGAGCTTTGGAAATCTGGATTTGGAGTTCGGATGGCCAAGATATGATACTTTGAAGCTTGGGTTCAGCCATGGCGTTCTTGCTGTTTTGGAGAAGACAGTGAACAGTGTGCTCCTGTTTGAGCACGCTTTCTGTTGGAAGCGTGTCTTCCCTTGAGTCTGCGTGACTTTTCACGCAGCTCTTCCCTTGAGCTTGCGTGACTTTTCACGCTGCTCTTTCCCTTGAGCTTGCGTGACTTTTCACGCTGCTCTTTCCCTTGAGCTTGCGTGACTTTTCACGCAGCTCTTCCCTTGAGCTTGCGTGACTTTTCACACAGCTTTTTCCCTTGAGCTTGCGTGACTTTTCACACTGCTCTTTCCCTTGAGCTTGCGTGACTTTTCACGCTGCTCTTTCCCTTGAGCTTGCGTGACTTTTCACGCTGCTCTTCCCTTGAGCTCGCGTGACTTTTCACGCTGCTCTTTCCCTTGAGCTTGCGTGACTTTTCACGCTGCTCTTCCCTTGAGCTCGCGTGACTTTTCACGCTGCTCTTTCCCTTGAGCTTGCGTGACTTTTCACGCTGCTCTTTCCCTTGAGCTTGCGTGACTTTTCACGCACGCTGCCTTGTTGTGCGTATGCTTTTGATATTTTATTAGATATTATATGCCCATTTTATATCCTTACGCCTTTTGTCCCGAGCATGATATGAGCACTGATGTGACCCCGAAGAACAAAGTGTTCCTACCTGATACATGCACCTGAATGTCCCAGTTCTTGTTCATGCTCGACAAATGACTCGTAACTCCACGTGGCGTATTTGCAATGATGCATTACACTAAGGAGGGTAGCACATGTTGACATACTGATTGACATGGATCCTCTTTGGGGGTACTCGTACTAAAGTATGACTTTAGGAGGATAATCATGCAGGCCACAGCATGAGAGTCCAAAATTTCACCTAGGGTTAAACTAGGCAACTAAATATACTAGATGCATGGGGAGGGAAGAGTCCCGAGATCGTGTTATACCAGCCGTCCTGAGATATTGTTTTGGCGCGCCGGCTGGTCACCACGGATACTGTGTCATCTGCAACGAGCGGATGATTGTATCCGATTAATTTCTGCTATATATTACATGTCTTGGCAAGGTGGCCTCACAAGGGACCTGTGCTCCATGACACCTGTCTACGCGAACCCCTGGGTTGGCTAGCCTTGCTGGAAAGATACGATCTGAGAATTTTCTAATAACATGACGCGAGGATAACCTCGTTCCACTAGAAACTCGTAGACTTGATTGGCCGTGAAAATGACTTGCATGTTTCCTATTTACCTTCCGTGAATAACTGAGGGAAGCGGACTGTCATGGGGCGTGATCCAACCCATGTTCTTGTTTGATTGTTGGGTTGGTTATCGTACTATGACAGGCTGTGGACCGAAGTTATGAACGGAAGACTTATTCTGGTTGTGAAGTGCTACTTCTGTGAATGACTGAGGAACATGGTCTATCATGGTACATGATCCAACCCATGTTCTTGTTTGATTGTTGGGTTGGTTATTGTGCTGCGATAGGCTATCGACCGTAGTCACGATCAGGAGATTTTATGGTTTATACCTTTTTAACTTATGTGAAAGTTATAGAGTACGACACGTCCCGACTCCATGCGGCACCTTTTGTCCTTGTTTGGTTGTAAGGGTGCCATATGGGTTCGTGGATGTTGCGCTACCCTATAATAGTAGCATAAGTATTACTATTATCAGTCATTCTATTAGTTGGGTTTTTAATCTTAACTCTTGTGCCCCTTTGGCGGTACTTGCTATTCGGGGCTGACCCCGCTGGTTTTGTTTGGCCAGATCTCGTAGCAGAGCCAGAGGACACGATCTTCCTTCCTGACATCCATGGTGCATACTAGGAGCATGGCGGTTCGGGGACTCGAGTGGGTTTTCTTCTCCACCACTCCTGCTTATACTTTTGCGGCGTTTAGCCACCGGCACCTGTTAGCCGGATTACTTGATATTTTGTGTCAGTACATAATTGTAATTAAACAGACTGCAGCTGTGTATAATTTTGTACTCCTGACTCTCTGAGATAGCTCAATTATAAAGCTAGTCTCTCATGATCATTTTGATGAAGCATCAGGGACGCCTTACTGCTTTATCTTTAATGTTCATTTAATTGCTGATTTGACTTAATTGATTGAGACATAGAGCTCTGTGGGACCATAGGAGACTTGATTGTAGCATGTACCCCCTAGTCTCTCGACAGCCACGATCGCCGTATGACGTTACGTACCTCATATGGAGTAGCTGGCCTAGTCCGTCCCCGTATTTCGGTACTGGGGCGTGACAGGTAGACCCCCCAAAAAGACTTACAAGAACACAAAAGAAGAAGCTCGAGTCTACTAAGCGAGAAGCCTCTCTCTTTGAGCACGTTGAAAGAAGCGTGCAAATTCTAGCCGTTCCAAAGAGGAAGGAGAAGCTCCATACTCGTAGAAAGAAACAGAATACGAGTGCTGCAAACACACTCGATGCGTACATTGGTGCTTTTGTGCCCGGCATGCGGGAATATATTTGGTCTATTGATGATGTGCCCAAAGACGGACATTGTGGATATCATGTGCTTGCGCGGCATCTAGGCTAACCCGCTAAAGACGGATGGAGACAAGTTAGAGCTGAGCTATATTTGGAGCTGGAGTCTCGTCTTTCATTCTATAGCAAAATACTTGGGCAAGAACATGTTGGCGAGCTGTTGACAAGCATTCCATGCGACACCCAGACTACTGGACCAGAGCATTACCTGCAGGACATACCTTCTGTTGCATATCTATTCGCTAACAATTACAGGATCCCAATTATCGTTTTTTCCAACATACAGTCGGGACTGCCAGAAGACTGGGCAGTCCTGGCCGACGCCAAATTTTGGCAAACACGTTTGCTACGGTCCGATGCAATGGAAATAACGAATGTAATTGATCCTTCAATTGTCTCAGATAATTTCTACGATTTTCGAAAGAAATGAAGGAGCACCTTGTTTGCGAGGAAGGTTTCGGGGCCATCGTTCTCCTTGGAAGAGAGAAGAGGACGTGGGGAAGAAGAGGAAGATGATGAAGCTGCTCGCCGAGTGGTGGAGAATGGAGTCAGTGTTAGGGCTTAGGAGGAAGAAGAAGAGGGAAGTTAGGGTTCTTGAGGAAGAAGAGGGAAGTTTGTGTTCGGGGGGGGGGGGGGGGGGGGGGGGGGGGGGGGAGGGCGGGATTACTTGGGACAGCCCTATGATCAAATAAATGGACTGTCCTGAGTAAAACCCAAAAAATATTAGGCTAGCCCCAATTCGGACTAGCCCTGATCAAAAAAGGCAGTGCCTTTATAAAAAGCCATTAAAAAGGGTTGACATCAAGTTAAGTACCAACTATTGAAAGTTCACAAACTGACAAAGCACAGTTTACTCGGCAAAACCAACATCAATAGGTCATGGAAAGTAAGGTCAAATGTTGACCCTCTATGCTTAATCATGATGATAAGGACTAACAACCAACCTCCAAATAGTCATTCTTATATCGCATAATTCCACTTCTATGGTATCTCAATAAGTTCATTAGTGCATATTCCTCTACTTGATCCATACTTTATGTAACTAATGAATATGAATGCACTATTGCAACAACATACATCACCCCATCTCTATCATTCCAAGTACTAGTGAAGAGTGAGAAATATTAGGATGATAGTTTTGTTTAGTCTTTAGCCAAGATGAATCCAAAGCAGCCTTCAGCATAAGAAATAATGATCATCATTGTGTACTTGTTTACATGAGGAAGAGCTAATCCCTTTAACTATTGTCATATATTTATTCCTAAGTGTTTAATTTCACTAAAGCATTAGATTCAAAGAAAACATGAACAAGCAATCAAGTAATAAAGCATAGAATGGATCCAACAATAAGGATTTTTTTTTTTTTTTACCCTTTTGCTCACTAAACATCTATCTTGTGCATCTATAATATAAAACACAATAAATTTTTGGTCCAATCCATGTGCTTTGGTTTAACGATGATGAAATGACTAAATTGTCCCTCTCATTATAAGAAAGGAGGAGGTACTATGTTGGGTGCGGAGCAACCGGTTGTTCCAACGGCACTCCCGTCTCCGGCTCCTCTTGCACCGTCTCTCCCTCCGCCGCCTCCGCTCCATCCTCGTCCACGCCGTCGTCGTCGGCCTCTTCCGCAACCCCTTCGTCGCAAGCAGCCTCCTCCACCGCGCCGCCGACGTCGACCCTTCCTTCGCCGCCTCCCTCTTCTCCGCTATGACCAATCCCAACCCGTTCTACTTCAACACCGCCGTCGCCGTCTCCGCCGACCCACTCTCCATCTACTCCCAAATGCTCCGCCGTCGCGTCCCTCCCGACTCCCACACCTTCTCTTCCTTGCTTAACACCACCACCGCCGCCACCGCCGCCAGGTCGCTCCACGCACACGCCCTCCTCCTCGGATTCCGGTCCGACCCCTTCGTGCAGACCGTCCTGCTCATCGTCTACTCCCGACGCGGTTCTGCCGACCACGTCCTGCGGATGTTCGACGGAATGTCACATAGGGACGTCGTCTCACGGACCGTCGCCGTCTCAGGCCTCGCCGCCCTCGGACGTCCCGCGACAGCCCTGCGCGTTTTCGCTTCCATGAGGCCCCACGCCGCCCCAAACGCCGTCACCATGGTCTTTGCCGTGTCCGCCTCCGCCGGGCTCGGGTCCCTGGTGCTGGCCCGGTGCCTGCACGCCTACGTCGAGAAGGCCGGGTTCGGAGGCCGCGTCTCCCTCCGGAACTCCCTGGTGCTGGTCCGGTGCCTGCACGCCTACGTCGTGAAGGCCGGGTTCGTGTCCGTGCCATTATCGCACGGGTTATCCACTAGTACATGCATAAGACATGAAAAATTATGGACAAAACGTCAATGACACAATACTAATATTGGAATGTCTTTGTTGTGTTAAAAATACGCATGACACGGATACGACATAGACAAGACATTAGTTCTTTAAGCATCCGTGCTTTCCAGATAAAAACACAAAACTATGATACAAGTAATACACAACTACCGAACTTAGCTGGCTCTTGTGGTCAACGAGGAGAGGTATAACTTTTTTGGTTAGGTGGACGGTCTCAAAATCGAACTGTGGAAGAAGCGTATGGATGTGTATGTGTAAAAATTGAAAACATTGGATCCAAATGACATGCAACCTAGCGTACATAAAATTCTGTGTTATGTTGGACATAACAAAAAGAAGAAGAAGAAAGAAGTAACACTCAACCGCCCAATGGTTCCTATCAGCCACATGAGAAACTATATCTGCTGCTTGCAGCAATACCAATCTAGGAATTGTTAATGTTGTTTATAAACAATAGCAATCACTTAAAAGGACACTTTTCTCATCTCATATTCCAAACACATTATTATGTTTCCTAGTTGTTTGGAAACTAATTATCCATGGTTCGGCTCTTTCACTAAAATTATCATCTAGGCTCAGTAATAATTATGCCTTTCCATTGTCCAAACTAAAATCATTTACTACGGCTTCTGCTTTGTTTATGGTCAAGCCCATCTTGATCACATTGATCATATGAGACCATACTTGATACGAGGCTCATGAGACAAGATGGTTGTCTAAGTCCAAAATTTAGAAGGCACCAAACTTTTTATACTATTTTAATATGTAAGTTTAGTTCTGAACTAAAGTCCAACTTACTCATTCTAATCATTTTAGTTTGCGTAAATTTTTTTTTTTGTTATACATATCTAAACGTCATTTACTAAAATACCAAAAGAAAAGTTATAGCTAGTGAGTAATTTTTTTGTATAGTCACTGTCAAAATTCTTTTCCCTTTCATCGCTCTCAAACTCTTCTACCTTTCCGTAGTTGCCAATCTCCTATGTTGATATCTCTCACTATATTCTTGGAGTAATTGAACAACAAAACAAGTTGCTTGAATCTAAATATTTAGGACTTTAGTTTTATTTTTGGTTTGAAACATCTTTAGTTTTAATTATTAGTATTTTCTTAAGACATATTATTTTGGATATTATATTATATTTATTGTTTTATTTCTTTAGTTTTCTGTTGATAATACTATTATATAATTGACGACGAAAAATAAATTATATGAACGTTGAGTTTCGAGTGCACCACTTTTAGAGTTTGTATTTAGTTCTTAAAATCTGAACTCCGACACTGGATCACATAAAGTTTGGTTTGTTAGTTCTTGTCAGACACTTATGTTGTAGAATAACAAAGACTGGATATTAGATACGACCATTGTAAATTCGTTACCATACTCGGTGTATGCAACCATCTTGAAATGTTCTCTCCTCCCTGCCCTTTCCACATTATAAATTTCTAGCTTCTCACAAATTATTATTAGTCCAGTTGGTAATTAGATGGTTATAAGCTTTCCCAAACGAAATAAATAAATAAAATAATTATTATTAGTAGAGTTGTTATTGTCATCCAGTACTTTGATAGTGTTTGCTACAACACCAATAAGATTATCTGACCGAAAAGAGTGGTGGAAGCTGAGATACTGCTATTGTGTCTATGGATACAGACACAAAATCACATGCATCAGTAAAAAGAAGAACAACATTTTTCATATTTAATAGGAATTCTCATGAATCATGAATTGTTTGGTATGGTTCTTGTGTTGTATCAGCTCCCTTCGTTTTATTTGTTGTGCAGAAGGGATATAGGCAATGAAGTAGATGAAGTGGTTGGATTTTGCGACCTGTAGAGCATCAGCCATCTTGAAAAAGTCCGACTACAGAAAACTCATATAGGAACTTGTAATGTGATTATGACATGTTACGTTATTTCTTTGTATTTAGGCTCTTGTTTTTTATGTTTAGATCCTTGAACAAAATCAAGAGATGAGATGCATATAATCCAATTGGTATTAATGGCCCAGTCTTTAAAATTAAGAACTCACGAGTTCCTCTAGGATGTTTGCATCTTGAAATCCATATCCCTAGCTACGCTCCAACAAACAACCTATAAGACCATCTCCCATGGTGATTTCTAAAATTGAGTTCTTATCCTACTTGGCATTGTATTTAAAGAGATTTATATCCTAGTTGGAAGAGTTTCTACATATAATTATAGACATACAAAAAATACTCTCCAATGGTTCTTCATTTCTATCCTATGTGTCACATAGTAAAAAGACCAATTTAATGGTGTGGGGCCCAATAATAATTGTCATGAGAGATAGTAGAATTTCTCCAATAGGGGTTTTATCTTCCCTATTTCTATGGAATAATCCGTTTTAGAAAAAACTTCTACCAATGGTAGTTTCTATCACCATTTATATCCTAGGTGGCAATGATGTAGGATGAAAACTTTTTCGGAGAGTTTCTATATGTATAAACTCTCATAGAAATTCTCCTATCTCATATGACAATTATCATTGGGTCCCACATCATTAAATTGTTCTTTTTACTATGTGACACATATGATAGAAATGGAAAGTATTTTTTGCATGTCTACAATTTCTATGTAGAAACTCTTCCAACTAGCATAGAAATCTCCTTGACGTACAATGACAAGTAGGCTCAATTTTAGAAATCACCATTGGAGATAGTTTGAGAGTTTCCATCCTACATCATTGCCACCTAGTATAGAAATGGTGATAGAAATCATATTGGGATAAATAAGGAAGATAGAAACCCCCATTGATTTAAGTCCCTCTATGGAGTCAACGAAATTCAAGTTTTAAGTCTTTTAACACACGCTATTTGTCTATAAAGAAAGATGCAGCTCATGAGGAAAGAGTGCAAACAAAGGCTTACCGACTACCAAGTAAGAAGAATGTTCGCATTGCCGTCACGTTCACTGCTACGTTGAGAGCTATATCCTGTCTCAGTGTGAAGCCATATTAGTTATGTGGCATGCATCTTTATAATTAACACTCGAATATCATGTGTTTGTCCAGTAAATCTTAACACCAACAAAGCCTTTCTAACATTTTGGGATCAACTATTTGAATCATAAATCCGAAAGAGTTTAAACTCAGTAAGAACAAACTAAAGAATTATGTAATCAAGTTCTAACAACATTGGGAAACAAATATTGTTCTTCATCACTTGATTTAGCCATTGGAGAAATTCCAAGAGTGACTTTGAAACTCAAACCTCTTCCGAGAGTACATGCCTTGAGCTATAACTTGATAAAATCAATATAAATTCTATGAACTATGTGACATAGCATATAGAGAGAGATCGAGGGAGCTCCACATAGAGAATTCCCCATCATTTATCGAGTAAATGGTTGCAGAAGAAGGAGAAGATGGCGGCGGCGACGACGACGGCCGCGAATCCTCCAATGGACCAAGGCTTAGCTTGTTAGCCACTTGCAGATGTCCGTTCCTCCTGCAAGAATTCATAAGGTCACTCAGGTGATCATCGGTCCCTCCATCGCCCGCTCCGAACCTCAGGCACTCCGGCACGCCATCGAGAGCATAGAGACACGCCGACATTCTCCTCTCGTACTTCATCATCCTCTTCTCTGCCGCTCCGAACACCATCGGGTCCTCCTCGGCCCCCATCGACCCGACGGCGATTTCCTCGGCAATCTTGAACGGCGAGTAGAAGCCGGACGAGAAGCCCTCCAAGCCATTTGCGAACCGAAACTCCTCGTCGTCGTCGTTATCCTTCTCTTCGTGGGCTTCTTCGACAAACTTGCCCATATAATTGTCAGCAGCACCACTGCTACGAGTAGTAACAGTACTGGCTAGGCTTGTGCTGTTCAAGAAGTCGGAGAACTTGAAATTTTCGATGTCTTCTAATTCGTTGTCGATGTGCTGTTGCTCTGGTTGCTTCTGAAGTATAGGCGTAGTGGCAGTGGCAGTAGAGTTTCTTGATTTAAGTCTCAAGAGATGGTTGGATATCTTGGGGGGAAGGGCAGGGGAGGCGGAAGGGAGGGAGCTCGGCCGGGGCCAGAAGTTGGTGCGGGTGTTGGCGCCGCGGAGGAGGAAAGCAGCCTCGTCGTAGGCCCTGGCGGCAGCCTCGGCCGTGTCGAACGTGCCCAGCCAGACGCGGATCTTCTTGACGGTGTCCTTGATCTCAGCCACCCACCGGCCGGAAGGCCGCTGCCGCACTCCCACGAAGCGCTTGCCTGCCTTCCGTGGGGCAAGTGCGGCCGCCGCGGAGGCGGCTTCGTAATCTACAGCCGCCCCGGCCCAGCCGAAGGTCCCGGCGAAGGATTTCTGGTTAGCTTGGGAATCAGAAGGGCTCTTCCTCTTGCCACCCATCTTTGTATTTTGTAGTTGGAGAAATGGAGGGAAAGGAGTAATGCTTTCTGTATTTGTATTTAAGAAGGGGAAGGTATTTATAGAGAATAAGAATCTTAATGTTCATAATGGGAGTTGAGAAATATACTTGATAGTCAAGACACAGACAACAACTTAACACACAGATAACTATAACCGAGTATATGGTTCACAGCAAGTAAGAAATATGTCAAACTCTTTCAGGTTCAAGTAAGGACAATTCACCACTTATATCTTTGTGTTATGTTTGGTAAAATCGATGATTGTAGTAAAATCACAGTTCGCAGTATTAGCTGATACCGTTTCGATACGGTCGATATCGATATGATTTGCATGACATGTTCTGATATGATACCGACCGATACCGATACTGTTACTGACCGATACTAACATTAGGGGTCTGTTTTTTTCTTTTTCCAGTCTATTCGTCAAAGAAAATTGAACGAAAAAGACGAAAGGATATAAATACTATAACAACATAGTAAGGTTGTAAAAGCGAAAAAAAAAACTTATCTATTGCAGATAATCGATCGGTTCCGACATAACCAGATAGAAAGATATTTCATGGTAAGGGTAAATCCGAGCATCGACGATGATTAAATTCTATTGATATCATTCAGATCTCTGTCTGTATGGTCAAGGATCCCTTCCTTTTACTTTCTGTAAATTCACAAGTTGTTGATTCTATAATAAGTTGTTTCTTAGTTCCAAGACAAAACATATAATTTATGCAAGCCTGAAGCCTGAACTATATTTTTTGATCTTGGGTCCTTGTCTCACTGAAGCCTGACTATAAATTATGTTTCTATGATCTCATCATAGAGTAAGCAGTTAGTTTATTAGTTAAGGAGTGGCACAAAGAATCACACACAAAGACTAAAATCATCCTTACAAAAACCAAGCCCTCCATGAACAAGTTATTTCACAAATAGTGACATCAAAGCTCCACTAATATTGTATTGATCTGCCTTTTCATAGGAGTAGATGAATTATATAAATCAGTTTGCTCCTCTTCGGTGATCAAGTCAACGTTGATTATCTATATTTCCTCTGTATAATAGAATCAAAAGATTTTTTTTCTTCATCTTGAGAATCTTCGGTAACATTAGTACCATTGGAAGAAGGGGGCACTAGCGGAAACATCTCTACTGAGGAACCATTTCAATAGTACATCGTGCCACGAGGCACGACCATGTAAGTAATGAAAAAGAAGTAGTTCTATAGACTATAGTTGCACACTTGCACCATCTCCTCTTCCTCAATTGTCGGGTGGGGCTCGGGCATGTTTATTCACTAATTAGCCTTTCCGGACACTGCACTGCAACTGATTGGAACTTAGCATATAGAAGAGGTCCAATTCATTACTCCAGCAGGTTATCATGAGGCAACAAAAGAGTAACCTCAATTTTTTTTTTCTTTCTTTCCAATGATAAGTTTTCAATATGAAAGAAAACAGAGAATTGTTATCCTCAAAATGCTTGTATGGAATCCTCTAATTCTTTTCCATTTACTAAACAAACTAATCTTGCCTGTATATTACGCTTGAACTCAATTCAATTTTTCTCTAATTTCTGACAACATATCAAAGATGCTAGGTGTCTATATAGGGCAAATACGTTTTCTCCTATGATAGAAAGATTCTTTAAACTAAGAAGAGCAAAATCATACAAAAAGATGATGAATATTACAAGAACATCCAAGTAGTTCTTGCAACGACATGGGGGAAAATAAAATAGCAAAAATACCACACTAATAATACAAGTCAACATTTACTAATTTTCATCCGGGTCCTAAATACAGACCAATTCACTACACCAATACAGTCGTTTCCTGACGACTATAAGCGTTAGGAAAAATTTCGTAACGTTTTTTTATCGTTGGTAGTTTGGCGCGAGTAATTTTTCTAACGGCAATTGTATGTTTTCTTTCGTTAGGGAAAAAAATATTCCTAACGGTAAAAATTATTGGGAAATAAAATTTTCTAACGGTAAAATTTTCTAACGGTAAAAAAGTGTTGGAAAATAAATTTTCTAATGATAAAAAACGTTCGAAAATATGATTTTTCTAACGGTAAAAAAAACGTTGGCAATCATGAATTTGCAATGGTCTTCTTAATTCATTCTAGAAGCAACAAAGTTTCGGTGATTTTGTTTCTTATCCAACATTTTACAAGCAAGAAAAAAAAGGGTAAGAAAATTGATCAAATAGACAATTCCCATGTTCTTCAGACCATGTATTTCCCAAACAAAAAGATGCGTAGAAGTGATAAAATATTTGAAGCTTTCAAGAACTGAAGAGAATGATGTCAAAACTGTTAGTCCCGGGGCTTGATCAAAGATGGTAGACTCGATGTCGAGATCAGAGGTTCAAACAAACGTTTTCCTTCTGATTATTCTCGAGATCCACGAGGAACACTATAATATAGATCTGTAGTGTCCCGTCCCTACATCGTGTCCCGTTTCCGTCTACGGGGTGCGCGAGAAAGAAACACTGTCGCTATCGATTCGGTCGGGACCGATAGGTCGGAATCGGCCGAGTCGATCGAACGGGAACGGTTGAATTAAGATTCACTCCACGTTATGGAATGGCTTCTTCGGAATCAAGTCCCATATTCAGCGGGTTGCGCCTCGAGGATTGGCTCTGCGGCTGAATCGGAAGAGACCCCCCGTTGCTCTGATTTTCATGCCGCACTTGATTTGGCTTTGGCTTTGGTTTTCATGAATGCATTTTTCGTGAATGTTTTCCGAATGGATTTTCGTGACTTGCGTTTTCGAGCTTCGCATTCATATCGAAATTTTTTGAATTACACAGTGTTCTAATCGGTTGCTTATGCGATTGCAGGTGATCGCGTAGGCGACGTCAGCGCAGCCAACCGGTCGCTCGCTTGAAGCAAGGCTAAGGAGAGTGGCTGACCTCCTTCGCCTCGTCCCTCTACTTCAAAACTCAATATGTGAAGTAAAATAAATGTTTGTCATAATAGTGTAGAATCAAAGAAATCGTAGCACGATTCTTCACGAAACACTTGTTATCAAACTGCTGGTATTGGAAATAGAAAACATGTTTCCTTATGCAAATCCACTTAGCCTATGCAAAGTAATGAATGAATCGATTAACGTTTATCGCAACGATACGGCTAAGTAAGCAAAACGGTCATTGGATAACTTGTCGACAAGGTGTAGTTTCCTCGAACTGTTGCCTAGGCCAAGGGACCGATTCGGCCCGGGAGGAACGAGAATAGCAAGCGCCAGCCCTTCATCGGCGTGGGTTATTCGAAAACTTTCGCACAGGGCTCGCTATCCGCCGCGAAAAGGTCGCCGTCTAACCCGGCTATAGTCCGCAATGGCTTGACATTGCCAGTGGCCTTCACACCCTTCCACGGCTTAACAAATGTACGTGACACGGGATGAAAATGATAGTTGCTTAATGTTATACAATTTCATATGCTAGCTTGCCTCGAAACATGTTAACATGCAATTAGTCAGGATGGTTAGAAAGATCACGTAAAATGCTAGCAAACATGTTTTGTAAAACTTCTTGAATCAAATGCAGAGCTTGGATTTAATTAGCCATTCGCCAGTACATGTGATCGTACCGATCCTCGCTCTTTGCAGGTCCCGCGAACCAGGAAGGACGCGCCAGCTAGCTCGGTGGCGTTTGTGATTTTGAAGCTTTGGCCGTGCGTCGAAGACTTTCTCTGCGACTCCACTTTTGAAGGCTCTCGACAGTCCAAGGAAGATGGCTCAGCGTCCCTGTAGGACCGATTGTAGGAACGAGTTGTAAAGCGCAGTACTCTAGAGGGAGGGTGAATAGAGTAGGCAGCGGAAATTAACTATTTAAAAAATGTTAGTAACAAGATCACAGATAATATATCACAAGTTAGTAAATGAAAAGTAGAGAGTAGAGAGCAAACGCAAACACAAGGATGTATACTGGTTTCCCTCTTGTGAGGACTAGTCTAGTCGGAAGAACTCTAGCTTCCTGTTGAATCCACTATAGAAAATCACCACAAGTTTTCATCCGAAGATCTTGCAACTTCTACAACGCGAGCTTTGATCCGAAGTACTCGACCAACTTCAATTGTGAAGTGTCTAACTTCAATCAAGCCTCTGATTACAACCACTCTGAAACTTCTAGACCGTACCGCACTGGCAAATCGACTAGAGGATTGTAACTGGCTTGGGATTTGAAAATGAATAGCTCAGAATACTTTGGAAGAAGTAGTAGGCTTATAGAGAAGAGATATGAAAGTGAATGTGTGAGTTGAAATGATCGAAATCCTTCTCTATTTATAGTTTTTCCAAAGGCAGAATTCTGACAGAATTCGGGCAGAATTCGAACAGAACTCTATGAGAAAATCTCGTTGGGATCCGTAACTGCAGGAAGACCAAGTTCAAAAAGCAATGTTCACTAACCGAACTCTGGCCGAACTCTGGCCGAATTCGGGCCGAACTCTGGCCAAATTCTCTTTGAGTTCTGTTGGAGTTCTGTCAGGGTTTTGCAATTTGGTTTTTGAGCTTTTTGAAAAGTCAAACAGTTAGGAAGTAGTTTGGGCTTTTGTAAATGGGCTTGTTTTTAAAATGAAAGGGTATTTTAAAAACGTTTCTTGGGTAGCCTATTTGCCAGTACGATGCAGTGTACATCGTATTCCTAGACTCAATAAATATGAAAAATACATTGAAAAAATAGGAAAACCAAGAGCCCTTTTGATGACGCCTTTCTTCAAATATTTGAGCAGACTTGAAGACGTCTTTTTTCTTGACGGCATATGTCGAAAGATAGACAGATCTGAAAATCTGAATACCTTTCGGGGGCTTCGCCCCCGAACCCCTGACGGGAGGCGCTGCCCCCTCGACCCCTGTCCGCTGACCGGGCAGCGGAACCCCCGATGCGAGGCCCCGGATAGGTCGTTAGGCGGTTCAGAGAAATCTTCTTGTATAACGCCGTCTTTGGCCCATCATTAATTCTCTATTGCATATGTCCTGGTTTGACAAAGCTTGATCATGCTTACTGCATGTCTATAAGAACATGTTAGACGATTAAAACAATATGATACAAGCATAGCAGTATGATATAGTGAACATTGAGGACAATGCTAATATTAGGACAATGCTAAGTTTAAGTAGCAACATGATAGTGATTATATGAACATTAGTGACGTCGATATGTTAAACTTAATTGATTAGCCATATTCAAAAACATGATATAATCATTGGGCTAACAGTCCCTCCCATCCAGGTCACTGGAGTACTTGGTTGTATTTTGAGGGATGTGTGCAATGTATGGAACAGCTATCTCATCGGCACTCTTTTGTAATTGAGTCATGTTGTAGCCCGCGCGACACGAATCCTGTACTAGGGTCTGTAATTGATGTTCATTATCATTAAAGATCAAAGTTTCCTTTACTTAATGTGTGATTCAATTTGTCTGCGTACTTTCTTAGATCTCGTGTCTCAGATTACATTATGACTATGTCTTGTGCGATCGCAAATTAGGTTCGCACGGCATCACGTCCGGAAGACAACTATCGATTCGACGGAATCGAGGCATGACAAGATCTGATTACAAAAGCAACAATAATCAGAAAATAAATCTCACGTTCTTCCTCGCAATCGCAGTTGCTGACGGACAGAACTGAGTTTAGAAAATAAATCTCACGTTCTTCCTCGCAATCGCAGTTGTTGATGGACAGAACTGAGTTACAACTCAGATAAAGGAAAAGAAAGAAGAAAGAAGAAGAGGAAAGGTTCTTGCTGGGGTGATTAAGATCACCGTTGCTCAAAGCAAGATTCGTCCCACACCACGATTTGCTTCCAGGAACCAGCAAGTTCACGAAGAACTTCTGGAACGCCCGTGAGTCAATATTTGAGACTTGAACGAGCTTCCTGGACTTTACGGACTCTCTTAACTCTCTTCTTGGTGCCTATTTCAAAGGAGGCCAAGAGACTCTATTTATAGAGTGGAGTGAGACTTCACCTCTTTTCCTATCCGATGTGGGACGAAAATACTAATACTAAAAAAAATAGAGTTTGATATTTTAGATCATCCCATAATCAACATAGAAGTGTGCCAGTCCACGCCTACCCCCCGAACACTCCCGTGCATGCACGAGACATCCTGGAGTCCGTGTCCGAGTCCGAGTCCGCACAACAGAAATCAACTTACATATTTGTTGGAATTAATTATTTTTCCTTCTAGAAAAATACTCCCACATGACACACACGTGTGTCCCACCACACCTCATGTGCACACCTCAACACAAACAATACATTATATGAAGATACTCACCATTTGGTGTAGCCGATGTGGGACTATCTTTCCTAGTTCAAAGGCAAAAACACCAACAGAAACTTGCTCCCAAGTGTCAGCTGCGGGAAAGATCATTAGGTATCCAAGTGAGCATAAAACCTAAGCTTAAAAATAATCTATCAAGGATAATGATAATAAAAATTGTGTTTCAATAGTTGGGTAGAAGTCAGTCAGCCATTACAATTACAAGCCATAAGTGATATCATTAGTCGAAAAAATTTCAACGTAGTAATCTAATAAGAGGAGGAAGACATATGGCAAAAAGTAAACAAAAGACCATGACAAACTCACTCCAATTTGGTTGGCATTTTTAGATGAACAAGTATTCTGCATACATACCTTGAAATGGCAAGATAGCTTCCACAGATCTCCACTTGGCAGCTCTGGAGAGCCCTAGATTTTAATACAGAGTTACATCACAAACATCAGTTTCTCCTATTATCCATACAATATTATGTTTGTTGTTGGCAATGCTTGCTATGCCTCTGCATCCTCCAAACAAGATTCCTTCTGACCAGCAACTCATAGTTGCTAAGAAATATAGGAAATACCTCTTATGAGTCCGATCCCTTTATTTCTTCATGATTTGGGAAGAGTTGACTAAGGTTGAGGTCCCATGTTTCTATTCTTTAATTTTTCCAACTACAATGTATGTTGGGTTGTATCTCGTTTTCGGTTGAGCACTCAAATGGGAGGTGACAATGAAGTTGGTAATTTAGTTCCACATCCGTTAGGAGGTGGAATAATGTTGTGTAGATAATTGGGATTGGTTCTGTCCTTACATGAGAATTCTCTTTTAAGGCATATGAGTCCAATTCAATATCGTATCTCATGGACAAATTCCGGTTCGGGTCACACCGTGTTTTCAACATTTGGTATCAGAGTCCATGATTACGGAACTAGTGAATTGATTTCAAAGGTGGATGTGTAATGTACAATTTGTCTTTCTTGTTGTCTTCCTTTTTCTAGTGGTCCACATCTCAAAGGTGTGCAGATCGGAGCATGATATTTTTCAACTTGTAACAGACAAAATATTGAGGATCACTTAACCCAATTGACTATACATCTTCAAGAAAATACTATATGATCAAGAACAACTTGTTTCCCCTTGCAAAAACTCTGTGATTATAGAGTCGCGACAAAATCAATGTATTCCAGGGATGAACCTATGGAAATACTAGCTCAAATCAAGAGGAAGAAGATCATAAAAAAAAAATCCTGCCCAGTAATATTAGTTTCCCCTCCCTCATTCCCAACCCTATTCAAACACAGTTGGGTTTCAGACTCTACTCGATGAGTGTGGAAGAACAGTTTTGGGCAACGTGAAACGTCGACGGGAGTTACGGTGAAGGCAATAGAGAATCAGTGGCTGAACCGAAACTCAAAACAGAGCAAAAACAGCAACGATCGTACACCGCTAATATACCGGTTTCTGGGGATTTCGTTCCAAAACCATTTATGAAGGTCTGACAGTATATCGTGGTATACTGAATGTTGAAATTTGGTTCACGCGTAGGCCCAAATCAGCATGTGTTTTGACCATGTGATCTAATATGGACGGTCAAGATTATTGCTGGACTAATTTAAGGATTTCCTAATCCAAATAGTCTGAAGGGAAGATCTGATCGAAGAGTTATACGAGGAGTCGTCTTCGTTTAGGGTCTACTTGGTAATGGTATTTTTACCGGTTCTAGGGTGTTTTTTAATCGACCATTTATGAAAACTACTGCTAGTTAATTTTTTTGATGCACTAGTTTTGGTCGGTTCAAAATTTTTTCCATACGATGTAATGTAATTTTGGGTGGCTTTATAAACACCTCAAATCGGTAGGTTTTGAGCTGCTTTATTATTTTATTCCATTTATTTTTTCACAAAAAATATATAATCGGATACCCTTCCCTATTTAAATTTTATTCATGTAAAAACTTTCAAAACCGCTCGTTAGTGAATTACCGAGCATGTATTGGACTGCTTTAAAAGTCGCTATTTAAAAACAATCCAAAATCGAATCCCTCATAACCGGTACTCCAAAAATATCTCGTAACCGTTACCCCCTATAATTGCCAAGCAGACCCTTAGGGTGCCAGATCATCACATGTTGGTGGATGATTTCAATTATAATTTCAAAAAATTACAAAATCAGCATCAAAGTTTGCTTAAATTCTAAGAATAGCATGAAGTTTTGAAAAATTGCACTTTAAGCATCCAACCGGACTTTTAAAGTCCGGTTGGTGACGTCAGCAATTCATTAGCGGCCGATTTCGTTTAATTAAGCTGGGGGAGAGGTTTAAGGGAGGACTGGACTTTAAAAGTCCGGGTGCTGACGTCAGCTGACGCGCACGGCTGGACTTTTAAAGTCCGGTTAAGTGAGGTTTTTTTTTTTTTTTTTTTTACCGCGTTGGAGGTTTATTGTTGGCAGTGATAGTTTGTAATTTGTAGTGATAGTTTCCTATACTAATTTGCTAGAAATTAATTTGTAGAAATTATTTAGAAATTAATTTGTAGAAATATTTGTAGAAATTATGTAGAAATTAATTTGTAGAAATTATTAGAAATATTTGTAGAAATTAATTTGTAGAAATTATTAGAAATATTTGTAGAAATTATGTAGAAATTAATTTTTAGAAATTATTAGAAATATTTGTAGAAATCATGTAGAAATTAATTTGTTAGAAATTATGTAGAAATTAATTTGTAGAAATTAGTAGAAATATTTGTAGAAATATTGTAGAAATTATTAGAAATATTTGTAGAAATATTTGCTATATTTTCGGCTGAACCCACAAAAGTAAGGGGTGAGTATTCGGTTTATTCGGTTCCAACCGAACCGAATAACCGAAAATCGAATTGGACCGAAACCGAATGAGCAAAACCGAAACCGAACCGAATTGGTCAATAACCGAACCGAACCGAACCGAATTAAATCGGTTCGGTTTTCGGTTTATTCGGTCTTTGGGTTTATTTGTGTTTTTTTGTTAATATATATAATAACTAAATATCCAATCCGAATGAGCAAAACCGAAACCGAACCGAATTGGTCAATAACCGAACCGAACCGAACCGAATTAAATCGGTTCGGTTTTCGGTTTATTCGATTTTTGGGTTTATTTGTGTTTTTTTTGTTAATATATATAATAACTAAATATACCTAGATATATTTATTATATATATATATATATATATATATATATATATATATATATATATATATATATATATATATATTTAGTATATACCTATAATTAATACCTATATATATATATATATATATATATATATATAGGTATTAATTATAGGTATATATTAATTATAGGTATATACTATATATATATATATATATATATATATATATATATATATATATATATAAACTAAATTTTCTTATTCGATCTTTCGGTTTTGGACCGAAACCCGAAACCGAAACCGAATAAAAAAATTTAGTATTTTCAAAACCGAAACCGAACCGATTTTTTTTAAAACCGAACCGAATCTCTTATTCGGTTCGGTTCGGTTCGATTTTCGGATCAAAACCGAATAATGCTCACCCCTACACAAAAGTCCGGCTGAACCCACAAAATTTGCTATATTTGCTATATTTGCTATATTTGTAGAAATATTATTAGAAATATTTGTAGATGACGTCATTAGGCGGACTTCTAAAGTCCGGCTGAACCCACAAAATTTTCCCTCCAACTAATCCCATCGTTAACGAAAAAGTTAACGAAAAAGTGGAAACTAATTTAGGTGTGACATCATGTGACATCACCAACCGGACTTTAAAAGTCCGATTGGATGCTCAAAGTACAATTTCTCAAAACTTTATACTATTCTTAGAATTTAAACAAACTTTAATGCTGATTTTGTAATTTTCTGTTATAATTTTCTTCTTCTTTTTTCAGATTTATTACGGGTTGAATTTGGAGACAAAAATTCAATATATTATAATCAATTTTGTATTTTCTGAATTGTCTAGATGACATAGCCACCGAATATATAAGATGTGTTGATATGTCTTGGTGACAAAACTAAATAAGTCAACCGTTAATAGCAGATCCAAATTACAGAAAACTAAACTCAAATTTCTAATATTATCCTAAAACTAAATAACCCAAAACAAAACCTCTCCAGCAAACGTGTAAAGCAACCCGATCTCGAAACGATCAAGGCTTCCAATCCCCTCCATCGGAGGGAGAGACCGCCGATGTCCGGACACTACTCGGTGGACACGCCGGATTCGGATGACTCGGCGGCGGCGGGGGGATCCAGTCCCACCACCGCCACGTCCTTCGGCGAAGACGACTTCTCCATCTTCCCTCCCTCCCTCCACGAGAACCTCACCCCCTCCCAAACCCTAACCCTAGCCCTAGCCCTAAATACAGACAAAGCGGAGGAGGACGAGGAGTGTGTCGGACACGTGAGATGGAGGAGGCGGCTCTCGGAGGCGGCGGCGAGGGCGGCCGAGGTGGTCGGGTCCAAGATCAGAGGAGGAGGAGGAGGGGGGACAGTTTGGTCATTTCTTGCGGTGGCTGGACTCGTCGGAGTTCTCGTATACATGCGGTGGCGGCACCGGCGGGAGAAGCGGATTCTACTACTACTCATTCTTGATAAGGACAAGGTGATTCTTCTCAGTTTCACCCCTATGTCTTTTCATTCATTTCATAAATTTACTGAAACTTTGACGGAGTTGAGTAAAAGTAGTGACCTCTGTAGTTTTGAAATATAATATAGTAGAAGTTTGTGAATGCTAGCATGAAATATAAGTTTAGAACTTATTTGAATAAGGGTACGGCGTAACGGCACGGTAAGCTATATTGCACGGACACGAATACAACACTGACGAAAGATATGATAAGAAATGAATATATTTGTGGAAAGTTGGAGGTGGCGTCAATTGAGGACAAGATGAGAAAAAATTGTCTTAGGTGTTTTAGATTATAAAACATGGACCGATAGATGAACCTGTAAGGAGGATCGATAAGATACTAGTTGAAGGACTCTTTAGGACCAGGTGTAGGCCTAAATGAATATGAATTGAAGCTATAGATAAGAGCATCTCCAACCCTAGTGTCTTATTTTGTGTTGTGAATCTTAGGTGGCATGGGACACAAGACAATGTCTTGTATAGGTGGCAAGATTATATTCACAAATGACAATGAGTTTAAAAAATCATCTCCGATGCAAAAGTATTGAGAGACAATACAAAATAATTTTTTACAACTTCCAAGACAACTTTTACTCTTCTAATTCTTTTTATAAACATTTTTATTCACAAATGATGACGTGGACATAAAGACATTGTGAAGTGCATTGTCTAGATCTAGACAAAGTGCATTGTCTAGATCTAGACAACCAACTTCACATTGTCTTTGCCATGTCATTGTCATGTCAACTCCACACTTTATTTCACATTTGCATTGGTGAAGTACTTTTGAAAAAAATGGTTGTCATTCCTATGTGGCAACCATTTTTTTCAAACTCACAATAGGGTTGGAGATGCTCTAAGGATATGGTTTTTTTTAGCTCCATAATAGAGCTGAATGGAAGAAAATGACTGAAACAGTGGACCCCAAAATTTTGGGATAAGGGTTTTGTTGTTGTAGCATCTTTGTAAAGTTGTAAAGATATTAAAATAAACCAGAAACATCAAAGGCTAATCTACAGTGAATACCTTAAAATTTCATAATTTTGCACTTAGCTACCCCATACTAGTTTCTGTGCACTCTGCTAGCTTTGAAAATTTTCTTGCTACCCTGGGGCTATTGTTACACTTTTTTTTATAGTAAATAAGTCCAGAATTTGTCACGGGCACACAAGACCAGTTATAGACTTATTTAGCCTAAAAAAGTTTAAAAATTGTGTCAGGGCAACAAGAAACAAATATCAATGTAGTAATGCACGCAAAATCAGAATGGCGGCACGTGACCATTAAAATGTGATTGTAGGTTAAGAGAGGGCGGGTGTGGGTGGGGGGGGGGGGGGGGGGGGGGGGGGGGTAGTTAAGTGCAACGTATCGTGAATTCATGGTTGCAAATTGCACAAAAAATGTGCGGGATAGCAACTTGCAAAAATGTGAAAGTTGAATATTTAGGTGGAATGCAGCGATCAATAATTCATAAACAATAAAGTATGTCTTTAGTAGGATCTGCAGGACAGTTGACATTCACGAGTGGACTACAATTAATATTCTTTTGTCAAAAGGTAAAATTTTACTGAATTTTTTTTTATAGAATGATGGTTCATTATGTTTGGTTTCTAGAAGTATATCATTTACCCGGGTGAGTCAGCATTGGTGCTACAAGGAAGTTAAAAAAAGCTAAGGTTTTAAATATGATCCGAAACTGATACGTTCAGCCATTCCGGATCTAAATTGGAGCGTCCGAAACTGCTGAAACTAACCATCTAATGAAACCAACCAATTCAAAACCACTGAAACTGGTACCCATAGGAGGGGTCTGAAACCGAGGTTTTGATACAAAAATGTTAACCAATCAGAAGTAATCTGTAGTTACTCCTTATTCAACATTGTTATACTTTCATAAATTTCATTTGGAATGACTGAAGATAGCCTCCATGGTAAGTGATCTTATGGTTAATTTTTATTGAGAGAAGAACATTCATCCATTTACAGCAGTTTCTATGTTAGCAGAGGATTTTAAGAGAATAAGTGATTCACCAAATGAATGAGGGCTATGAGTTTCAAGGGAGATAATTAGAACTTGGAGTATATTCACCTATAGAAAGTTCTCTTGAAATATTGATATACGGATGTCAGTAGGTCCAACCTTGGCCGGTATTGCTTAACCTTATGTTAAGCCAATTTATTTCCCTTGGCAACTCACCGGGGTAGGCTTCTAATATGCAAGCTCTGATGTGAGAACAGCCTGTGCTCAACTTTATATAATAGCCCATCAAGTTTTTCAACCTATAGCTTGGAAGTATTACATACAAATATAATATATGGCAAAAACGAGACTTGTACCTTCCTTCTTGTGGATAAGTTAAATTACTTAGAGATGAGTTACAATTAATTATATGCAATTGCAAATCTTGTTAATCATATAGGAAAAAGCAGATGAATTGTTCAATAGAAACTGTTGAGAAGTTGGCTCAACTTAATGTACTTAGTTCATTAAAGTGGTGGATACTACATATTTACAGGCAAGGTTGTGCTTCCCTTGTGTTTATCCAATGTGGGACTAAAATTAAGATCAAAACTAGAGAAGGTTCTTGGCCATACAATGAACAAGAACTAACCATATTCTATACTCCCCTGCAAGTTGGAGCCTGGATTTCGAGAGCTCCAAGTGTGGACAAAAGTGAAGATAAAGTGGGTGAGGCAAGACCTTAATGATGATGTTAATGATATGTGACGTAGTAGGAGCATGTTGGAGATGAACCTTACGAAACATGACCTTCTCCCTTATGAACTGAAAATCAACTGCGATATGTTTTGTGTGCTCATGGAACACTTTGTTCTCAGCAATTTGAATAGATGTGTGGTTATCACAATAGAGAATCGTATGAGAAAATAGGCAACACCAAGATTTGTAAGCAAACTCTTCAACCATGTTAGATAAATAGGCAACATGACCTTCTCCCTTATGAACTTCGACAGGAGAACGAGTAACAACAATCTGCTTCTTGCTCCATCAAGTCACAAATTTGCCACCAAAATAAGTATAGAAGCCACTCCCAGAACAATAGTCATCCACTGGACTCGCATAATCAACATAAGCGGTCGATGAGATAGAAGAGAAAGACTGTTAGACCATGCTATGGCCATGAGATTTCTTCATGTAAAAAAGAATATAGTCAACAACCTAAAGATGAGATACCCAAGAATACATGTTTATTACTCGCAAAAAAAATATGTATATACGAGTGACAGTCAAATACATAAGCTTCCTAACAAAAAAGATTGGGTAGCAGCGAGTCAGATGTCAAACCAAGAGAGAAGAGCTTCAAATTTGCATCCGTAGAAATATTTGATTGACTTATACCCAAAATAACCAGTATCATGCAGATGATACATACAAAATTTATCCATACAATATTTTTACTGATATAAAATAAAGTCCTATAGGATAAAGTATTGTATAAAACAATCATTAGAGTATCTGGCGCTAATCATTAGCGTTGAAATCCTTGGACTTAAACATTGGAGAGAAATATTAAAGGAAGAAAGAGAGTCGGTGAGAGTTTATGACTACTAAATATAGAGAGATTTGTCAAATGGTGCCAGAAATTGCACAACGAAGTCGGGGCCAGAGATGGAGATGCGATTTAGTGTGTTAGGACAAAAATAAGAGGGGAAGGGAATCGATAGAGGAGATTATTTTTTCCTTTCATGTGGTTAAAATTCTATATTAAGTTATTGATAATATCCATAAGCTGTTGTTCGGCCTGGACCGGATTCTATATTGAAGAATAAATTGTCCTAGGATGCGTCACATTTAAGTCAAGGCAGGTCGAGGCAGCTTGAGGCGACTGCCTTTCGTGCCAAGACAGTGTTGACTTATATTCCCTTAAGCCAATTCATATTTATGAACGAGTGTTTTTGTAAATGTAGTCTTTTGTAAATGCATCATTGAATATTGATTCAAATAAAGTTTTATCTTATTTATCATATATGTGAATCTTTGTACTTAATTGTATTTTCATATGATATAGTTCAAGCGATTGATCTTATTGGATTATGTATAATTTAGATTATACCATTGGATTTGATCCACTTGATATAATTGATCACTAAATAAAGCTTCTAGTCAGAGGAATGACCAATTTGACTTTGGTCATTCTTGTTGGAGTAGTGACACGTTTGATAAGATAGTCAGAATCGTAAATCATGTACATGAGATGTATATTGAACTTGCAGGTGCTCATTAGAGGGTGTGAGTTCATTGAATGACCCACTCACTAGATTCCCAATGAATCTTTACATCTAATAATCGTCAATGGTAATCTAGCGTTACAAGTAGTGTAATGTCCTTTGACTTGAGGCACCATGGTTGTCTTGACACTATTATGATATGTTTCCTTAAGTAGCTGCATCAAAGATAGTGGTTCAGTTTGCTAATTTGTATTCGAAGACATGTGAGTGGCCGATAGGATTTGTCACTCTCTGTCTAAGTAAAGAAGAGAGAATGTCCAAGGATGTCAAGTTTTATCCGTCTAATAGGCTCTGGCCAGAGCAAATGAGAATTCTATTTCCATTAGTGTAAGACTTAAATGAGTTAGAGCAAAGATTAATTCAATGGGTTTGACGACTTATACCCTATATGGAATCTCCCGTGACTTTAGTATGACGAGGAATTGGTTGCATGAGAATTTGTATAATCGGGTTCATGGATAAAGATATCCAAGTCGATTAAGATAGTCGTGATGTACTGGTAGGTTTAACTCACGACTTACGAAATGACCTAGGTATTATTATATAAAAATAGTTTTTGCAAAAAGGTCCAAAGGCAATTAATAATTACATATTAGATTTACTTGCATAATTGTAATATTGAAATTAATTAATCGAATAATCCTTTCCTTGTTAGGATTAAGACAGCTTGGGGTTTAGTATAAGAGAGTGTTATAATCTATTTTTCCTATTCTTTGTTAGTAAGTCTGTTTACTCCCTCTTCAGTAATGTAATATGAGGATTTTCAGTCATACTATAAATAGGGTCTATTCTCTCTCTCTTTCCTTCCATATAAAGAATTGGGCTTGTTTGTTGTCAGTTGGGAAATCTTGAGGCTGCACCTAACTATAGTTTCTGCTGACATGTTTAATAAGAAAATGATTGGTATTACAAGGAGGGAGTCCTTTTTTGTTTTTGCTTCTACTTTGCAAAGACCATGTCAGTTATCTAGTGCAATCGGGTTTTTTTTCCTCCCTATTTGAATGGTTGGTTTTCTGAGATGGAGTGGATCATGCAATAAATAAGTTTCTCGTTTTGCCATCTCTCAGCAGCTTGTATGACGCTAAATACCAAAATGAATAAGGGCACCATATGGCTTGAAGTTGGATTCTTTTGTCTCAAGGGATTTCATTTAACTTTCAATCTAAATATCACATTTGGAATGATGGCCTGACATCCTTCTTTATGTATTTTAGACCCAAGTAGATCTAATACGACAAACAATTTCTATCTAATTGTAAACCAGTTTCGAGAGTTTGATACAAATTGGAGTTCATTAAGTTCACATAATTAGCTGAACAGAAGTTATGATTCACATTGGACTAGTGAGAAGGGAGAAGAAATACAGGGAGTCTGTTGGATGGTAGACTTGATAATGGACTTGGAACCACTTTGATCCAAAACAATTAATCCTATTTGGTCTTTTCTTGAAAGATTTTTGTCCATAGTACTCAACTCTTTCCCCCTATCCATGTCAAAATAATTTGTTTCCCATTTCTTTTGTTACCAAATCCCTCTCTTTTCCCTTTATTACCATCTTATGAAGATGCATTCCTCCTTGGCACTAACAGCTTTTTGAGCAACTGCCTCAACACTTTATATTCCTCCCATTTTAATTAGAATTAATGAGGGCACAATTGTCAATCATGATTTTAACTAGGAAACACAAGGCTTCAAATAAAACTTGTTTCCCACATAGTTTGTAGTATCGCCTGATACAGATTCGATACGGCTGATATCGATACTGTTTGGCATGTCTCTATCCAATACCAACCGCTAACCGACCTTGGGGGTCTCTTTTTGAGTCAATTCGGTAGAAAAAATTGAACGAAAAGACCAATCAACAAGTGTGTAAAAGCGTGTAAATGAAGAAAACTTATTTACTGCAGGTAAACCAATCAACAAAGGTGACTTTTATTTCATTCAATTTCAAAACTACTAAAATAACATAAAATACTTAAAATTATGCGTAAATATATAAAATAATTTTCCTAAAACTTTAGTAATTTATTAATAATTATTTACTTTCCGATAGCCAAAAATCCGATACTCTGATCCAAAATCGTCGATACTACCAATACCGTCGATTCCGATACTCATAGGAAGGGTCTGATACCGATACTGCAAACCTAGGTTTCACATTTGACTTGATGCGCATAATCTAATTCTATAGACTTTGTAGTAAGAGTGAAAATTTATGTTCCTCAATTGTATTTAGAGAGATCATCTTGGACCACCTTCGTGTACAACTAGGTTGTGGCACTGATCCTGTAATCAGCATCCATCCTGAAGTCAATTGCAGGGAGATGAGCTATGTGAACTTGAGTGAGGTTTTGTCCTATTGCAATATTTATGATGCATGAAGAAACTGGCAGGATCCATTATCAGACAATTTTAAAGCATTGAAAATCAATTTGCATATATCAAGTATGTAAAAGGGCAAAACCTTTTATACACCCTACGGTTAGTTTGATAAAAAACCTTGCCCAGTCAATGTAGTATGCTATTTGGCTTCTTTTATTGACCAAAAACTCTGAATGCACACCTGGGCTACTTAATGCATGCCATGTTATTTCTAGCCTTGCTACTAGGATTGCCTAAAAGTAAACCTCAGCAGTATAAGGTCCACAAGGGGGAAAAAAATCCAAAATTCTTGACATGAGATTGTATCTTTCAGGTTAGGTGCTTGCTATTCTGGGGTGAGTCGGATCATCACTAATCTAATTATAGAGTATACTTGTATGGAGAATTTTACACCGAGCTATTTCCTTATTTTTATACTTAATCAAGCTCATAGGAATTGTGAGGGGGTGACAAGGATTATGAGTGTAATGTTGTATATTTTGGTTTCCTTTCATAGCTGCCAGGTTTACCCAAGTGCACCCAAGTGCTAATATAAATTGTATGTTAATCTACAAGGTTCTAGGAATGCTAAAGTCGGGAAAAATCTCATCCTTCAAAAGATTTCATTACCAAATAGTTGGGCACTCCATGACTTCTGCAATGAGGTTCTTGGAGGGTACCAATATTTACCGTTGGTGTTAAATACAGTTATGGATCTTTTCATGTGTGTTAAGATCGACTTTCACCTACAAAGGTTGTGCTAACAAATTGGGAGGTGGAGGAGGGTGTAGCGTAGTAGATTTTCTTTCTCAAGTAACTCTGCTCTAGATAGAAGAAATGAAGCAGGATTTGCACCTCCTTTTTCTCCTATATGATCAATATTTCTTTAGTGGTTTCCCTAGAGATCTTTGTCGCTAACAAAACCTTCATTGTGCTCAGTGATTATCAGAAAGAGGAGCTTTAGCAACTTGGATAGCTTGATTAGATTATTGATACCGGTAGTGCTATATTACTATTTGTGTAAAGTAGACTTCTAGTTGCCATCATCATTAACATTAGTTGTAACTATAGTTAGCATTATTTCCGTTGATGCCAGCATCAAGCATAACCAGCACCATCATTATTACTTGTTAAATTTATGCACCATATAGCAAACATAGACACTTGAACTTACCATCTACTTCGATTCACAAGCCTAGTTAGTGTAATTATTCAAAGCTTGCTCATTATGTTGACCTTCTGCAGAAAATTGCTCAACTGATGAAGCAGGTTGCACAAATGAATGAAGTTATATCTTCCCGTCCTAGGTTTTCTATACAGAAGAGTACCTGAAACAATTGGCGTAGGACCTTTTAGGGCAGCTGAAGGAGACAGAAAAGAGGACGGTGGTGTGTGGTACGGTTGGTAAGTATGGTGGGTGGGGTGTCTTCTTTCATCGATGAAGCTTACGGAGAGTGACTAACATCATTCAATCTTCTTCAATCAAGAATGATAGGCATAAATTGCAGACGGTAGTGGTTTATTTCGACTCTATTTTCAAGTGGGTGTATAGAAACAATACTGGGAAGCAGTTTTAGTACAAAGATAGGGGAGAGATTTAGGGGAAGTTTCTGTACCAGACTTCATTCCTTATCAAGAAAATTAATTGTCCCTTACTTGATAGAATTAGAAAAAGTAGAGAAATCTTGTAACATGGTTATGTTCAGAAGAATGGAATTTGTTTGATGCAGTTTTGGAGCATCATTACCATTTCTGTTACTGCAATGCAGATCAGTATGGAGGCTACTGCTGAAGAGTGTATGACAATATTCTGTTCAATCTTTCGTCTGTGAACTTAGGCTCATGTTCGAACTGCTTGCCGGTGATTCTCTATTGGGAGGAGGGATCGGTATCCTCGCTCTTAAATATCTCTGCATGTTCTTTGAAATAGCAGCCATTGTAATACCTTTTTTGACCGTTTAGATTAGATTAAAATCTCATGAGAAATTGGACAAGGGGAGAGAGAGTAGGGGTGAGCATTCGGTTTATTCGGTTTAAACCGAACCGAATAACCCAAAACCGAATTGGACCGAAACCGAATAAGCAAAGCCGAAACGGAACCGAATTGGCCCAAAACCGAATCAAATCGAACCGAATTAAATCGGTTCGGTTTTCGGTTTATTCGGTTTATTCATATATTTTTGATTTTTTTGAGCTTTTTTTGTTAATATATATAGTAACTAAATATACATAGACATATTTATTATATACCTATATATATTAATACTTATATATATAGTACACACACACACATACACACACACACACACACATATATATATATATATATATATATATATATATATATATATATATATATATTAAATTTTTTTATTCGGTTTTCGGTTTTGGACCGAAACCGAAATCCAAAACCGAAACCGAATAAGAAAATTTAGTATTTTCAAAACCGAAACCGAACCGAATTTTTTAAAAACCGAACCGAACCTCTTATTCGGTTCGGTTCGGTTCGGTTTTCGGTCCAAAACCGAATAATGCTCCTAAGAGAGAGAGAGAGAGATGAGGGATCGAAATTTCCGTTCTTAAGCATTTCCAAAAGTTCAGAAATAGCATCCGTTGGATTGTCTTTCTTGATCATTCAAATTAGATCCTTAACTACCCAACGGTCAAAAACGACAATACAATTAAGAAGCGGGAATCCTGATACCTCCTGTTGATGCACGTAACATTGGGAATGCTTAAGAAACTGGAATCGTGATCCCTCCTGTTGATGCACGTTGATGCATTTTCTTGTCAGAGGTGGTTTCCGTCATTCGAATTCACATCCCCCAACTTATGCATGCAAGTGCTTCCAGGCGTTCCTGCCATGGCAAGTTGCAACCTCTGTCACATATCATATTCGCTGTTTTTTTTAATATATATATATATATATATATATATATATATATATAAGCTTTTTCTATGAGACACGAGGAACACAAATAAGAATAACTTGTATACTTTCCACAGATGTTGCGCTCTGATGGGTTTACTACTCCGTCTCTCGTCCTGCACCTCATGCTAGCTGATACAAACCTGTTTTTTATCACTTGCTTATACACTGATACTGGACATAACTGATATGATACTGAGCTAAAGCACTGGATTGCTGCTAGAGGTGGACTGCTACTTGTGTCCTAAGCTTACCTACTGGACTGCTATTACTGATGTATTGATACTGATAACTGATGGCTCTAGTTCACATTTACTCTCTAGTCCAGACTACTCGTAGTTGAAGCAGTGGAGAGCAGTATACTACTTGCTTGAGCTCCACGCCATTATGTCAGTTAGTTAGGAAAGGGTATTATTGTCATTGGAAAGGAATGTTAATTGCCCAGTCTTATAAATAGAGAACAGGAATACAGAGAAGGCATGAAAAGAATTGTGATGTTGAGATTTGCTTTTCCATTTTAGCTTGGTAATGCTTTCTTCTTCTTCCTCTATATCCCCAATTATCTCTGTAATCAAATCCTAGAATTCTCCTCTCTCTTATGTCAATTTTTCTTTCTATTGTAACCTTTTCCGCTCTTTAATGAAATTCAAATATACTATTGTTCTTCTTCAATTTCTTCTTGGAATCGTTCTATGATGTCAAATTCTGCCAGATATTTTCCAGTTTTAGGTGAGCCATTTTTGGGATCCTATCACTAGCATTGGCAAAAACAAATCCAAATCTTATGGAGCGACAAGTGATGCTTGCACCAACAAGGCCACAATCAAGGAGGTAGGCATTGTATTCATCTATAAGATCGCAAATGCTGCGCCTATTCTTTTAGGTAGACATTTATACCATAAAATACACTAAAACATGAAGCATTCAAATGATAATCAAACCCTTGCATTTTCATTATCAATACAAACTCTTTTTAGTTCTTCTTTCACAGCTTCCTGCGAGTCACTTGTTTCTTGCTCATTTTGAATGAGTTTGTAAGAAAGGTTCATTAAAGGAGCCTTAATTTGAGTTGTCAGGCGTTAGCAAATAACAAGAAATCGAGTATGATGCAACTTTTTCTTACGAAATTTCATATAGATAATGTCATATTAGTTTTGGTGCTAGAGATACATGTGAAGATTCATTATCGCCAAGAACTAATATATAGTTGGATCCCTGTCCTCATTTCCTTTTATTCCCGTTATTTTGCTTCTTGTTTGATCCATTTATTCATCACCCATCGATAAAGAATTGGAAGAAGGTTGAGGATAATTTTGACATAAACGAACCGACTCATAATTCTGTCTTGATAATTCAAACAGCTTTTAGGAAATTAAAAGATTTGGTGATTTATTTAAAAAGACAGTAGTTCTAGGGGACTTATTTGCAGAAATACTCTAGGTTCTGCTTAGTAAAGGTGTTTTCACCGGTTTTGGAGTATTTTTGAACCGACCGTTTATAAAAACCTCTTGCTTGTTAATTTTTTTGGGGCACCATTTTTAGTCGCCTAAAAAAACTCCAAAACCAGTGTAATATAATTTTGGGTGGCTTTATAATATCCCAAATTGGTGGGTTTTGAGAGGTTTCATAATTTTATTCCATTTATATCCTCACCAAAAATATATAATTATAGCTACTAATATCCTTCCCTATTTTATTTTATTCGTGTAAAAAAATTTCAGAACCGCTCGTTAGTGAACTACCAAGCATGGATTGGACCGGTTTAAAAACTGCTACTTAAAAACCACCCAAAATGAACCCCTCATAACCGCTCATAATCTGTACTCTAAAAACACCTCCTAACCGCTACTCTACAATTGCCAAACAGACCCTAAAATTAATGGAAAAAAAAGAAGGAGCTGTTTTGATAAATGAAGTAAATCTAGTCCCAAAATGTTATTCTAAAGTAAGGTCTAAAATTAGACCATGTCTCCACGTTTGACTCCAACTTCAAATTTTAGACAAGACATCGATCATCACTTGGCGCGGTTTGTACATGGCCTCCAAAGGAACCACCTTGCGCAATTTCATCCCCTTCCCCTCGGCCAAGTCCACCTCCTCCTCTCCGACCCGCTCCCACTCGAAGCACTGAATCAAAGCTCCCAACGCAAGGCCCATCACCCGCATCCCCATCACCTCCCCGGGGCACCTCCGTCTCCCGAATCCAAACGGTATGTTCTTGAACTCCATCGCCTCTCTATCACCATCAAACCTCTCCGGCTTGAATGTCGTAGGCTCGTCCCATAACTTAGGATCCCTGTGGATCGCGTAGGCGTTGACCAGTAGCATCGTTCCACGTGGAATGCGATAGCCTGCCACGGTGCACTCGGCGGACGACTCATGGGGCACTAACAGTGGGCCGGCTGGAAACAGTCGAAGGGTCTCCTTGATGACATTGTGGAGGTAGGGAAGGTTCGGTAGGTCCGAGTCCACGAGCAAGCGTTCGTGTCCGACACGAGCGTCTATTTCGTCGCGCACCTTCTTTAGTTTCTCCGGATGGTTGAGGAGCATAGTTAATACCCATTCCATCGTTCGGGCGGAGGTATCTGTTCCTGCAGTAAAGAGCACCTGATAGAGGAGAACAATTGAGTTGGGATAGTTTGAGCATTGAATTAAGCATCTGAAAATTTTGAAATTATGTAAAATCAAATTTGTAATATTAAGTCGGATCGGATCGATTCTTCATCAAAGCAAAAGTTATATTGGAGCAATATCGATTTGCTTTTTATGTTTTAGTAGTCGTCTATCCTGAAATGCAGGCAAGGACGGAACTATTAGTTGACTAAAATGGAGAAATAGGTGGAAAAAAAATTAATATTATATATTTAGTCCACTAACAATAAGTCCTATTTTTGTCACAAGCCGAAAAATTGAAAAAAACATTAAGCCTTTAGTTTCTAAAAACCATTTTTTTGAAAAATTAAGCTTTAAATCTCAATTTTTGAAAAATGGTATTTTATTCACACATTTAATTATGGATTATGATGACATTCTAATAAATTTTGTGAGATGTTTAGTTTAACTTATTATTAAGTAAATAAAATTATATTAAAAAAAATTAGGAAATAAACTAAAATTTTGGCTCTGCTCTTGAATGCAGGTCACCTGAGAATTACTATTGGCTTTGTTTTGTAGAAACTTCATGCTAATGGCGAAATTTTTCGTGCCTGTCAAGACCTTTCAGGTGCTTATGATGCAAGTAATCTTGGCTTTCTTGGTTTCTAGAAGGATGATTCTTTCCAAGGTTTGAATTTTACTGAAAAAAATTGTGACCTGCAACTAATGACTACGAAAAAAAATATTGACTAGCTTACTGTTATAGTTCCCTTGATGAGTATGTCTGTGTAGTAAGGATCCTTCTCTTGCAATGAGAGCATGACATCTATAATCGTCTTCTTCTCCTCCATATCCTCCGTTGTGTTATCAAGACGCTGGCTCCTTCGGCGGCCATCGACCATCTCCTGCAGGACCTCATCGATCTCCCTCCCGAGCTGTACCATCCTCTTCTTGAGTTGGTTCATGGTGCCTAGCCACTTCATCATTGGCAGCCAGTCCTCAGGGTTGAATGCCCCACTTAGGTAGGACATCTCCTTTATCATCCTACGGAACCTTTCACCTTCCTCTGCCCCTACTGTCCCACTTTCTCCGTAGTACCTATCAATGGCAGTAATAATTTGAATTAACATTCAATTTCAAGAGATTATATATATAAGCAGTTTGGAACTTTACAAGGATGTGTATACAAACAGGACACTGCTATTTTGCCTGCCGTCACAAACCGCGGACGTGACCGCAGGCCATGTGGTGGCCTCCCATCGGTCTTTGGTCTAGATTTTAAGAGGGTAGGGCCAGGTGATGGCTGCCACGTGGGCTTGCGGTCAAGTCCGCGGTCTCAAACTGCGGACAAAATATTATTTTCCATACAAAAACGGAAGAATAGAGGCAGAGGAGGTTGGAGACGAGAAGTTTACAAATTTTGGTAAGATGTGATACAAGTGTAACTCCACAACAACAACATTGTAGTGTGATCGCGAATTGTGACAATACCAAGGTGCAGGTGCAGCACAACTCTATATATGGTGCATTGTGGATGTACAGTGTTACAATAATACTATATTTTTAATTGTTCTCTAAATGATTGGTGGATTATGGAATATAGTCATGGATTCGGGAAAGTTCCTGAATTCGAACATCATTAACTCGAATTGGTTCTTTGCTTCGGCGTCGTACCGATCTCCAAAAATACATTTCGACTATGTATGCTAGGAATATATACATAGTATTTTTCCTACATCATGTATCCAACAGTTTCAGTTCCATTCCATCGACGATCTCCACATCATCAACATTACAGGGGTCTAGTCGTAGCCTCGAATGTTTAAAAACCTAATTTTTGGCCCAAATTCATAATCTGTCATTATTGTGTCCCTGATTTGTCTGATTTCATCCTAATTTGCATAATTTAGTTCTCATTTTATCCTGATTTTCAAACTTTAATTTGCATGAGTGATTTAAATATGTTTGAATTCTCAGTAGATGAAATTATGTCATTCCGAAATAATAGAAATAGCAAGAAAAAAAAAACTAGAGAAAACAAACGTGAATTCTAATTCGCTTGCTAAAATAGGAGCTGATATGAGCCTAAAATTATCTTGAGAAGTTTCGGTCACTGCGTACCTCTTCCCTGCGATCATTTGCATTATCATATTCGCCGTCAAATCCGAGAGCTTCATTCTCATGTCCACCCGGCGGAAACAACTATCAGACGAAGGCGACATAGAGAAGAGCTCGCGGAGGAGGGCTCGGACCTCCCCCATGCGTAGCGAAGAGAGGGCGGCCGTGCGGGCGGAGGAGAAGATCTCGAGAGTCGAGAAGCGGCGCAGGTTGCGCCACAGGGGGCCGTAGGGCGCGCTGCCGAGGTTCGAGTAGTCGAAGCCGAGGTATTTGCCTACGAGGAGGTGGGGTCGGTTGGCGAAGACGATGTCGTTCTTGGTGAAGCACTCCTCCGCTGCGGAAGGGGAGGTGACCACGAGTACGGGACGGGAGCCGAAGCGGAGGAGCAGGACGGGCCCGTACTTGTCCGCGAGGGCGGCGAGGGTCCGGTGGACCGGCAGTTGTCGCGACGACGACGACGAGAGCAGATGGAGGTGGCCGAGGATTGGGAGGCGGAAGGGGGGACTCGGTGGGAGATTGCGGGGACGACGAAAGAGGAGGAGTGCCAACAGGAGAAGTGCAGAGAGAGAGAACAGGATTATACTATTGTTCTCCATTGTTGTTGTTGTTGTAGCTCACAAGCTAGCTTGAAATGTTTGTGTATATAGTTTTTCAGGTGAGGAGATAGGGGCCAAAATTGTACTGACGTGACAGCTCTCCATTGATAAGAGTCGAATCGGAGTAGCAGAATGGTGGTTGGAGTTCATAGAGAACCGTTAGGTCAGCACGATCCGTCCATATGACAATTAGGTTCCGTCTGTTTGGTGCTACGAATTGCCGTATCCTCTCGAAATTTAATGTTCTTGGGAATATTATATTCCTGAGCTGGACATTTAAATTTTCAGAAAATTTGTTCCGGCAAAAATATATTTGTATAAATTAGGCAAAACGTAATAATTATAAAAAATATTAAAGAAGACGAAACGTTCTGCCAACTGAGTTGGCAAAAATATGATCCAACCAAATTTTTGCCAACCGAGTTGGCGGAATTTTGTGCATGTGCATTTTTTCGCCAACTAAGTTGGCGGAATTATGGCAGCTCGGTTAGTGTTGGTACTCGGTTGGGTTGTTTGATTCAATAACGTGCATGGGTTGGTTCACGCATTAAATTAATAGGCTTAATTGCACTTTGCTACCCTCAACTATTACCATTTTTCAACTTTGTACCCTAAACTATTTTTTGTAACAATTTGGTACCCAGATGTTATTTTGGACTAAAATGCCCCTACCCCTAACCCTCCCCCCCTGCACGCTCCGGCCGCCCCCCCTGCTCACTCCGGCCGCCCCCCCCCCCCCCCCCCCGCTAGCTCCGCCCCCCCCCCCCCCCCCCCCTGCTCGCTCCGGCCGCCCGTCCGCCCCCGCCTCTCCCCTAGGCCGCGGCAGCACGGGAGGAGGGGGGCTGGGGAGGGAGGGCGGGGCGGGAGGCGGGGCAGGGGGTGGCCGAAGCTAGCAGGGGGGGGGGGTGGGGGGCGGGGGGGGGGCGGAGCTAGCAGGGGGAGGGGGTGGGGCGGCCAGAGCTAGCAGGGGAGGTGGCCGGAGTGGGGAAGGGGGTGGAGGGAAGGAAGAGGGAAGGGCATTTTCGAAATTTTTGAAAAATTAGGTATCAAGTTGAAAAAAAATAATAGTTGAGGTACCAATTTATTACGAAAAAAAGTTTATGGTATCAAGTTGAAAAGGCGGAATAGTTGAGGGTAGCAAAGTGCAATTAAGCCAAATTAATATATTGGTTCATTGGTTCATGCATTAAATTAATAGAGTTGGAGGCTTTGAATGAATAGAGAGTTTGCATGGGAACGAATGCATCAAGGGGTTGGTTCATGCATTAATTCAAGGAATTGACTCATGCATTAAACACTCTCCTAAACCAAACCAATCAATTCACATAAACCCATAAACGAAATCCGGTCCACCCATTTCCCGCCAACTAAGTTGGCTAAAATCCTCTATGTCATATTTTAATGTTAACCCATTTTTTTGCCAACTAAGTTGGCGAAACGTTTCGTCTTCCCTAAATTTTTTTCATACTTGTTTCGTTTTGCCTATTTTATACAAATATATTTTCACTATAACAAATTTTAGGACAATTTGTAACCAAATATGACACTGTTTGGGAACATTTTTGAGGAGTGAAATAAAATTTTGAGGGAAAAAAAATGGAGGAGAGTAAAATGAACGTAAAGTTATTTTTCTTCTTCAATTGTTTGGATGACCAAAAAATAGAGGAAGAAAAAAATCTATAATAATATTTTATTTATTTGTGGAAAAAGATGTAATTACCATTCAATTCTTGATTTTTTTTTTTAAAATCGTAAATGATACTAACTTTTTTTAAAGGTAGTTGGATAATTTCTCATTTTGGAAGTTTTTTTTTTTTTTTTTGAGTGTGACCTGCATGAATGTTTCTTCCAAATTTCTCTCCCTCATCTTCTCTCCCCATTCCCAAACACAATTACTTCTAATTTTCACTCATTTTTTCCTCAATATTTTTCTTCCCCCTATTTTTTCCTCTTCCCAAATAATACCCGACACTTTTAAGTATTTACAACTTAAATACCATAAACCTTTTTTTATTAGAAATTAAATAAACTTGAACTTTCATATAGTTAGCAATGTACTACACATTCTGCTAGTTTTTTCTAGTAAAAAGGCCAATATGTTACTTTGGTAAATTAAACAAAAATGATATTTGTCAACTAAAAGTTTTTTTTTCAGAAAATTACAAAATCAGCATCAAAGTTTGCTTAAATTCTAAGAATAGCATGAAGTTTTCAGAAATTGCACTTTGAGCATCCAATCGGACTTTTAAAGTCCGGTTGGTGACGTCAGCAATTCATTAGCGGCCGGTTTCGTTTAATTAAGCTGGGGGAGAGGTTTAAGGGAGGATCGGACTTTAAAAGTCCGGGTGCTGACGCGCACGGCCGGACTTTTAAAGTCCGGTTAAGTGAGGGTTTTTTTTTTTTTTTTTTTTTTTTTACCGCGTTGGGGGTTTATTGTTGGCAGTTGGGGGGTTGGAGGTTTAATGTTAGTAGATGGAAGGTGTATATGATGGTGGAAGGAGGTGAAATTTTTTTTTTTTTTTTTTACAGGAAGTAAAATTTGAAGGAGAAGGAGAAGGTGCTTCTCCAAACGAGAGGTAAATTTTTTGTGAATTTTTTTTACAAACTTTGAAGGAGAAGTAAAAAAAAAATTGTTTGGATGATGCCATCTCTCATGATAAAGTCAACTCTCACATGGCTAAGATCTTAATGTTAAGCTCTCTCTCTCTCTCTCTCTCTCTCTCTCTCTCTCTCTCTCTCATCCAAGAATCCATAAGAAAAAAAATGATGACCCCTCCATGCTTCCGTTGTAGAAGACAACAGCACCGGAGAGTTGGTGTCTGACGCCTTGTTAGCAGTCACCTGAGTAAAACTCGTATTATACGCGAATTTTTTCGTATCTTTCATAAACGTATAATATTTGCATACTTTTGACAGATCTAAATCAATACGTAAATTTCAAGCATACGAAGTTTTAAACGTATTTTGTATCAATTATTGAAAAATTTGGCACAAAAAACTTGTTGGGAACCTGTTTAATTAAACAAATTTGACAACATATTTAAGAATGTGAAGTTTCTAACCTCAATATTTTCATTTTTCGAATATTTAACCGAATTTTTGAACGTATTTTATTTATGCTGAGCCGATTTATACTCGTGTTTTCTCCGTTCCGAAATTTTTTCGTTTACCGAATTGCGAACAAGGGCCTGACGCAGGTTTCAACTTCTAAACCATCATCGTCAGCGTCGGAATCGATTATTGCTGATATATGTCTAACCATGTGCATACTCTTTGGGACTAATTAGCGTTTAGATCCTAAATTTTATAATAATTTAAATTTTAAGTCCTGACATATGATAAAAAATTTGGTTCAATTTTTTTTATTCTATTATATCTTGAACATGAGTACAATAGCAACAACCAATACATGCTAGAAAAGAAACTATAATGGAAAAAAAATAAAAATAAAAATTCATAGTCCAAAATTTTCATTTAGACTTGTCAAGACTTAAATTCTAAGATAATATAAAATCTATAATATAAAAACTAATTAGCCCTAATGTTTTAAACTAGCTAGGAGGGCTCAATTTATATAATATTATTGGGTATATAGATCTTTCAAATGAAACATGGTTCCTACAATCGATCATAGGTAGGATTAGGGACGGCCCTGCTATGCCGAACAAGACTTGGAGATTGGACAACCCTTCTCTGCTAAGCCAACCTCCAGGTTCAGCATAATCCCACCAAAGGTCAGGGTCACGAATGACCACGGGACCAGCTGATAATAATGATCAAGGAGCAACCAAAATCAATTTCAGGTTAGGACACCCCATCATTTCGGGCCGACCCTGGATAGGATGATTGCATGATCAATCTTTGAGTGGATGTCTTGGTGGTGATTCATAAAAATGCATGAATTTTAAGTCCTGACATATGATTAAAAAATTTGGTTCAATTTTTTTTATTCTATTATATCTTAAACATGAGTACAATAGCAACAACCAATACATGCTAGAAAAGAAACTATAATGGAAAGAAAATAAAAATAAAAATTCAGAGTCCAAAATTTTCATTTAGACTTGTCAAGACTTAAATTCTAAGATAATATAAAATCTATAATATAAAAACTAATTAGCCCTAATGTTTTAAACTAGCTAGGAGGGCTCAATTTATATAATATTATTGGGTATATAGATCTTTCAAATGAAACATGGTTCCTACAATCGATCATAGGTAGGATTAGGGACGGCCCTGCTATGCCGAACAAGACTTGGAGATTGGACAACCCTCCTCTGCTAAGCCAACCTCCAGGTTCAGCATAATCCCACCAAAGGTCAGGGTCACGAATGACCACCGGGACCAGCTGATAATAATGATCAAGGAGCAACCAAAATTAGTTTCAGGATAGGACAATCCATCCTTTCGGGCCGACCCTGGATAGGATGATTGCATGATCAATCTTTCAGTGGATGTCTTGGTGGTGATTCATAAAATGCATGAATTAAGACTATAACCTTCCAATAACCTTCTTAGCCAATTCAAGGTAAATAATCGCCGCCATCTCTATATATATCCTCAGTAACCCGAAATATTTTTTTAAAGAATATTTATATGTAAAAAACCTTAAAGCCCAGAATATTTAGTTATAAATTAACCTTTATTGTATTTGATAATATATATATTATTCCTGGAATATAGAATTGATATGTTTGGTATCGATGATAAATAAATTAGCAAGATTATTGATATGTTTTCAGCATAATATTCCTGACCTCACGAACTTATATTATAATTATCTAATCGATCAGGTCAGGTTGGGTCAAGTCAACTTGGATTAGGTTTGGCTCAAGCCAGATTTGTGTCGGTTTGGTACTGATCTTATTTGTAACGGATTTTGGTCTTAGTTGAGTTTGATCGAGTTTTCATGTCGAGTTTTGGTCGGATCGGGGATTAGATTTAATCTGAATTTGGATTCGAATTGTATCAAGACGAGGTTGAGTCTAATTGCGTTTTGGTTGGGTCAAAGAAGTTTTTGTCCAATCAGATCTAGACTAGTTTCAGTTGCTAGTCCGGGCGAAGTTTTAAATTTTTAAAAAATATTATTATTTCTGTTAGTTGGAATTAAAAATACACGGCTCTCCTTGTTGGATTAGTTTTCGATAGGGTTAAAATATGTAGCCTTTGGTAGTATTTCAAATATTAGTGCTCACATAATTTGACATAATGATTTACTAGCAAAGTTGATTTTTACTTACATCTCTTATATTAAGAGGCATGAGTTCAAGATCTAGGGGTGTTGTTTGTTGGGAACGCGGTGTGATCCGAATCGAAGTTGGTCTATGAGATGCAATATTGGACTGAATTCATATGCCTTAAACGAAAATTTTTATGTAAGACAAAAACTTATCTCAATTATCTACATCTCAATATCTCATCTATCCGATATAGCACTAAATTACCAACTTCATTATCGCCCTCTTTTAGGGTTCAACTGGAAATGAAATACAAGCCGACATTCTTTTTATGATTTTTTTCGTTTTTATTTTATTTACTATTTAATGAAAGATACCGTTTTAATTTTGTTATGGACATTCAAAATCTTGAGTCCGGTCTACACTGGTGGCGGTGCCTCGTTTAAGATTAAAAAAAAAAAAAATTTGACTTGTCCCCCACTTTGTTTATCCCAATTTAAGGTGTACCATACAGTTTTGCAAAAATGTAAGTCTCCCCCCACTTTGGACAAAAACCGTCTAGGACTAGCAGTCAATTGCTTTGACCCAAAAATTTGGACGAAAATAACTTTTCCCTCATTGTCTTCTTCCTCTCCCCCTCCCCTCTCTCCCTCCCCGCCGCCACTGCTTCCCCTCCCCCCCTCCCCGTCGCCACTGTCGCCACCCCCCTCCCCGCTCTCGGCCGCTGCCCCTCTCCCCGTCCCCCTCCTCCCATCCCCACCGCTGCCCCCCCCCCCCCTCCCTAGCCGTTGCCCCCCCCCCCCCCCCCCTCTCTGCCGCCATTGCTCCCTCCCCCCGGTCGTCGCTGCCACCCCCCTCCCCGTAGTCACTGCCCACCTCCCCCCCCCCCCCCCCCCACCCCAATCGTCCTCCTCCCAACCCTAACCCTAACCCGAGGAGGGGGACAGCGATGATGAGGACGATTGTGGGAAGGGGGGGGGGGGGGGCAGTGACGACCGGGAGGGGGGTTGGCAGCGACGACGGGGAAGGGGGAGGGTGAGGGAGGCAGCGGCGGGGGGGGGGGGGGGTGCAGTGGCGGTGAGGAGGGAGGGCGGGGGGGGGGGGGGGGGGGGGGGGGGGGGGGGGGGGGGGGGGGGGTGGCGGTGGTGGCGGGGAGGGGAAGGGGGGAGAGGAAGAAGACAATAAAGGGAAGGATATTTTCGTCTAAATTTTTTTGGTCAAATTAGTTGACCGCTAGTCCTAAACGGTTTCCGTCCTAAGTGAATTTTTTTTTTACATTTTTGCAAAATTGTAGAATGTATCTTAAATTGGGATCAACAAAATGAAGGAAAAGTCAAAAAATCTCTTTAAAATAACATCGGCAGGAAAGACAGTACGGGTAGGAGCTCAATTGGATGATGACTAGGCAGATATGAGAGTCGAGCGCTTCATATATATATAGGGAGCGTAGTTATTGAGGTTTGGATTACTGAATTCCGTACTTGGGAATTGTAAAGGATAACTTGTTTGAGAAATTATGGTTGCTTTGTTGCTTGCTTCATGTGGGAAATGGGTTGGCGAATATAATTTTACACCTCAAATTAGTGGAGAATGAATATCTTTTTGTTTTGTATATATACTCCAAATATTGGTTGAGAAAAAAATTGAAATAATTATGCTATTTGTTTTTCAAAAAAAAAAAATGGATAATGTAATCTTTCATTATGCGGCATCTAATATGACAAATTTTAGCAAAAAAATTAATTATCAATTTTTTTAATATTGATGTTAATGTGAATGCCAATTTTAAAATTAAAATTAAAATTAAAATTAATGTTAATTTTAATTTTATATTTTAATTTTGATGTTAATAGATATGTCATATGTCATATAATAAAAGATGGTATCTTCAACTCGTCATTCATGTTTTGATAGAAGTAGTGTGTTTTATCTGGTTAACAATATAGCTCATATTCTTGGGAAGAACTAAGTTTTGGGGGCTAAATCATGGACACGACTGTCACGATCCGTTTCCTTACGTCCAACAGTACTAGAAACTTTACTAAGAACATCAAACGATTCAAACCCATACATTCCGATGTATATTATAACATGCATATTTACTTAATCATCCTCAATATATATCAATCAACACGTTTCATAAGACCGACACTAACTCATTCACAGAACATATAACATATCAATGATCAAGAAAAGAAAATAACAATTTTATTACTGATAAAGGTCCAAGACTATGGGAGTAGATATATGAATTATGGCCCACATGTAATAGAAAGAAGTATATAATTGGACAGAATTAAATGGAATAACAGATTTGCTCTCCAAGACCATACCATGGTTTCATGTTTCATTCAAGGTACTAAAGATTAGACAGGATGTTTGTCATGACCCGGCGCGGTCGGTACATGGCCTCCAGAGGGACCACCTTCGGCAAATTGAGCCCCTCCCCCTCGGCCAAGTCCACCTCCTCCTCTCCGACCCTCTCCCACTCGAAACACTGAATCAAAGCCCCCAAAGCCAGGCCCATAGCTCGCATCGCCATCAACTCTCCGGCGCACCTCCGTCTCCCGAACCCAAATGGCATGTTCTTGAACTTCATCTTCTCATCTCCGTCGACTCCATCTCCATCAAACCTCTCCGGTTTAAACGTCGTAGGCTCGTCCCAAAACTTAGGATCCCTGTGGATCGCGTAGGCGTTGACCAATAGCATCGTTCCACGTGGAATGCGATAGCCCGCTACGGTGCACTCGGCGGACGACTCGTGGGGCACTAACAGCGGGCCGGCTGGAAACAGTCGAAGGGTCTCCTTGATGACATTGTGGAGGTAGGGAAGGTTCGGTAGGTCCGAGTCCGTGAGCAAGCGTTCGTGTCCGACACGAGCGTCTATTTCGTCGCGCACCTTCTTTAGTTTCTCCGGATGGTTGAGGAGCATAGTTAACACCCATTCCATACTTCCTGCAGAGGATTCCGTTCCTGCAGTAACGAGCACCTGACAGAAAAGAATAAATGTGCAATTATATATAATTGTAACATCAAATTTGTAATATTAGGGCGAAGATTAAATAAATTAGTTTGATCAAAGAAAAATCTATTTGTTAGAGCTATTACTAGGGTCCCAAACTAGTAGGCCTCCTGATAGCGATACTGACGCTTTCTATGGAGGCATCTATTTGGAGCAAATAAGAAAATGATGGAAGCTTCAAGGGTTGCTAGTGAACTTTCCAAGCATAGAGGAGTACAAAATGTTAAAAGATTGTGGTTGGCTTGGCAAGATTTCCATGTAAAGGAGTAAATTGGTTTGTCATGAATTTCTAAGTTTCCTTAGTTCCTCGTAGCCTCTTGCATCTTTACAATAGTTTGAATTTTGTGTTGCAATGTATTTGTTGTATTTACTAAATTAAAAATCCTCTAACTAGTAACTAATAATCAATGTTTTAGAAACCGGACCGATGATTGAACCGTATTTTTTTTGGTATAGGTCAGACTGGGGTTCAACCGAGTTCAAATAGATTTGGTTGGATTTGGAAATAGATCAGATATTCATATTTATTTCTTGGTTTAGTCTCGCCTGGTTTGGTTATTGGTATGTTTGGTTTTGTTTGATTTTACAACTATAAGGTTTATCAAAACCAAACCAATAACCAAATGGTCCAAATCTCACGTGATAAACTTTTTTGAGTTTTTTTTTTTAAAACAAAATTGCCCGGTTCAATTGTGAACCGGTTCGACCAGTTCATCGGTTGTACACCCCGATTTTGAAAAAAAAAATTGACGGTTCTTTAAAAAAATCCAAGTTCAAGTCAGATCGGACCTTTTTTATAGGACAAAAATCGATCAGATCTGGTCCAACCATTGGTCCGGTCTAGTTCTGACAATACTGCTAATAACTTATAAATATGTAAGTATTTATTACATGAATAGAAATATAAGAAAGCTATGAAGACGCTATAAACATAAAAAATAAAACAGTAAAATAACGGAAATGATATTTTGTCTGCGGTTTGTGTCCGCGGACGTGACATCAGGGCCACGTGACAGCCGACTATTGGCCTTTCTGTTATCACCGGGACCCACTTCCTTAAAATTCGGACTACGAGGCCAATAAAAAGGCCACCACGTGGTCCTGAGGTCACGTCCACAAACACAAACTGCGAACAACATAACAGCATCCTTAAAATAACGAAAACCGACTCGGAAGAAATATATATCGATTAGCTTACACTTATGGTTCCCTTGATGAGTACGTCTGTGTAGTAAGGATCCTTCTCTTGCAATGAAAGCATGACATCTATAATTGTCTTCCTCTCCTCCTCGATAACCATTGTCTTGTCGAGATGATGACGATGGCTCCTTCGACCATCGACCATCTCCTGCAGAAGCTCATCAATCTCCCTCTCCAGCTTCACCATCTTCTTCTCGAGTCGGTTCATGCCTAGCCACCTCATCATTGGCAGCCAGTCTTCAGCGTTTGATGCCCCACTTAAGTAGAACATCTCCTTTATAATCCTGCGAAACCTTTGTCCTTCCTCTATCCCTGCTGTCCCATTTTCTCCAATATACCTATCGCAAATATATATATATATATATATATATATATATATATATATATATATATATATATATATATATATATATTTTGCAATTAGAAATTTTACAAGGAAATGAAATGTATGCAAAAATTGAATATTTGAAAAATCAATTTCAAGGGATACGTGCGTTTGAAACTTGTTGGCATTAGGGTCCGAACCGGCCGGTTTGGTCCGATCTGGTTCGGATACCATTACTTAGGGTTTGCTTGGCAACAATATTTTTATCGATTCTGGAATATTTTTTGAACCGACCGTTTATAAAAATTTCAAATTGTTTTTTTAAGGCACCGAAAAGGGTGCACTGCATCCAGCACATCCAATAATTTCTTCCAGCTAATAGTTTGAGGCATATATTGTTATCAGTTATGATATGATATTGTGACAATAGGTAAGTGTTGGTCATTTACCTCTTCCCTACGATCATTTGCATTATCATATTTGTTGTCAAATCCAAGAGCTTCGATTTCATGTCAACCCGGCGGAAACTATCAGGCGAAGATGACGACGACGTGAAGAGCTCGCGGAGAATTTCTTGGACCTCCCCCATCCGGAGCGAAGAGAGGGCGGCCGTGCGGGCCGGGGAGAAGATCTCCAGGGCGGAGAAGCGGCGCAGGTTGCGCCACAGGGGGGCCGTAGGGCGCGCTGCCGAGGTTCGAGTAGTTGTAGCCCAGGTGCTTGCCCACGAGGAGGCGGGGGCGGTCCGCGAACACGACGTCGTTCTTGGTGAGGCACTCCTCCGCCGCGGAGGGGGAGGAGACGACGAGCACCGGACGAGAGCCGAAGCGGAGGAGCAGGACGGGTCCGTGTTTGGCCGCGAGGGCGGCGAGGGTCTGGTGGACCGGTACTTTTCGCGACGACGACCGCAGGAGGAGATGGAGGTGGCCGAGGAGCGGGAGGCTCGACGGAGGGCTCGGGGGGAGATTGCGGGGACGACGAAAGAGGAGGAATGTCAAAAGGAGAAGCGCAGAGCAAGAGCATAGGATTATACTACTGACCTCCATTGTTCTTCTTCTTCTTGCTACTGCAGCTTCTCTTCTCTTGCTTGACATGTTTGTGTATATATATAGTTTTTAGTCTAGAGGGACAATGGTAGCGAGAGGTGTTGTGATGTATTTTTAGAGTTTCTGTTATGAACGGTTAGTAGCTATTCGAATTTGGATGATTTATATTTGTTAATTAAACGAACGGTCTGAAAGTTTTCTACAATGATAAACTTATCTCTATGTCTATAAATAAACAAAAGTTTTTCCAAAATTTTGTTTCAGATGTCGAAGTCTGTTTGATGTGGGATTATTGAAGATGTCATGTGTATCATATAAAGTTAGACTTTGAAATAACTAAACATAATATAAATTACACTACACCGATTTTGCTTGACAATTGTTGGACCGGATGGCAGTTTCCAACAATTGTTAAAAATACAGAAAAATAAAAATAAAAACGTCGCATGGACGAAGGTAGGAGAGAAATTTTAAATACTTACCAGAAAAATTAGTCGTAGTTTGGAGAGAGTAGAAGAGAAATAAGAAATTAGAGTATTAGTAGTTATAATTAGGAAAAATTTATGAAATGTCCAAAAATTGAAAAAGTTTTATGAAAAATCCACCGCAAAATAAAATTTTATCGCGTGCCAAGAATTAGCGAAAAATATATAAAGGGGGTTCTGAATGACCTTTTTGCCCTTCTGATTTATTGAAAACACCCACAAAACCTACTCTTCAAATAAAACGTTTTGATTTTTCCTCTTCTTCCATACACTGCTTGTCACGCCCCGATTCTGTCGAATCGATAGTCGTCCCCCGGGCGTGATGCCGTGCGAACCTAATTTGCGATCGCACAAGGCCAAGTCATAAGGTAATCCGAGACACGAGATCTAAGAGAGTACGCAGACAAATTGATACACACAATAAGTAAAGGAAACTTGATCTTTATTGATAATGAACATCTTTTTACAGACTCCGACACAAGACTCATTGCCGCGCGGGCTACAACATGACTCGATTACAAAAGAGTGCCGATGAGATAGCCGTTCCATACATTGCACACATCCCTCAATATACACAAGTACTCCATTGACCTGGATGGGAGGGACGCTGAGTCATTTTCCTTGGACTGTCGAGAGCCTTCAAAATGTGGAGTCGCTGAGAGATAGTCTTCGACGCACGGCCGAAGCTTCAAAAGTCACGAACGTCGCCTTGCTAGTTGGCGCGTCCTTCCTGGTTCGCGGGACCTGCAAAGAGCGAGGATCAGCACGAAACACATGTACTGGCGAATGGCTAATTAAATCCAAGCTCTGCATTTGATTCAAGAAGTTTCATAAACATGTTTGCTAGCTATTTCAATGATCTTTCTAACCATCCTGTATGATTTGCATGTTAACATGTTTTGAGGCAAGCAACTATCATGTTCATCCCGTGTCCCGTGTACCTGTTAAGTAGTGACGGGGGTTTAAAGGCCACTGGCAATGTCAAGCCATCGCGGACTATAGCATTCGGTTAGACGACGCCCCTTTCGCGTCGGGTAGCGAGCCATGTGCGAAAGTGCCCGCATAACTCGCGCCGATGAAGGGTTGGCGCTGCTACACTCGTTCCTCCCGGGCCGAACCGGTCCCTTGGCCGAGGCAACCGTTCGAGGAACTTCACCTTGTCGACAAGTTGTCCAATGACCGTTTTCTTTGGAACTTAGTTGATTTACTCATTTTTCCGTATCGTTGCGATAAGCGTTAATAGATTCATTCGTTGGATTGGCATAGACCAAGTGTAATTGCATAGGGAAGCACGTTTTTCATTTCCAAAACCGACAGTTCGATAACAAGTGTTTTATGAAGTATCGTGCCACGATTTCATTAATTCTATACTATTATGACAAGCATTTATTTTACTTCACATGTTGAGTTTTTGAAGTAGAGGGACGGGACGAAGGAGGTCAGCCACTCGCCTTAGCTTGCTTCAAGCGAGCGACCGGTTGGCTGCGCTGTCGTCGCCTACGCGATCACCTGCAATCGCATAAGCAACTGATTAGAACACTGTGTATTTCAAGGAATTTCGATATGAATGCGAGCTCGAAAACGCGTCACGAAAACCCATCGAAAGCATTCACGAAAATGAAAGCCAAAGCCAATTCAAGTGCGGCATGAAAACCAGAGCAACGGGAGGTCTCTCCCGACTCAGCCGCAGAGCCAATCCTCGAGGCGCAACCCGCTGAATATGGGACTTGGTTCCGAAGAAGCCATTCCATAACGTGGAATGGATCTTAATTCAACCGTTCCCGTTCGATCGACTCGGCCGATTCCGACCTATCGGTCCCGACCAAATCGATAGCGACAGTGTTCCTTTCTCGTGCACCCCGTGGACGGAGACGGGGCACGATGTAGGGACGGGGCACTACACCATAACCAACTAATAAAAAGTTTCGTCCTCGAAACTTAAAGATGAAACCTACCTCTACGAGAACAATGAAGGAAATTTATTCCTCATCTCCGATTCAAGCTCCCACGTCGACTCTTCGACCGAGTGGTTCTTCCAGAGGACGCGGACGAGAGGGATCGCTCGATTGCGCAGCAGCTTATCCTTGCGTTCTATGATTCGAACTGGTTCTTCAACGTAGGATAAGTCAGACTTTAGCTCCAGCTGGCTAAAATCTACCACGTGGCTCGGGTCGTGCACGTACTTCCGCAATTGAGAGACATGGAAGACATTGTGAACACCTTCAAGCGCCGGTGGTAGGGCAATTTTATAGGCCACTGGCGCGACCCGTTCAAGTATTTCGAACGGCCCAACGAATCTCGGACTCAGCTTTCCTTTCGCGCCGAACCGACTAACTCCCCGCATGGGCGACACCTTGAGGAATACGTGATCGCCTACTTGAAACTAGAGTGGTCGACGATGAATGTCCGCGTAGCTTTTCTGGCGACTCTGTGCGGTCTTTAATCTTTCCCGAATGAGCTTGACCTTTTCCACAGTCTGTTCTACCAGCTCCGGGCCGAGTATCTGCCGTTCCCCGACTTCATCCCAGCAAATAGGAGATCTGCACTTCCGGCCGTACAAGGCTTCATACGGCGCCATTTGGATGCTGGATTGGTAGCTATTGTTGTATGCAAATTCCGCCAGCGGTAGGTGGACGTCCCAGCTTGATTTGAAGTCGATAGCGCAGAGCCGTAGCATGTCTTCAAGAATCTGGTTGACACGCTCCGTTTGGCCGTCGGTCTGAGGATGGTAAGCTGAGCTGAACTGCAACTTGGTTTCCAGCGCCGACTGAATGCTACTCCAGAATCGCGACATGAACCGTGAATCCCGATCAGAGACGATGGATACTGGAACTCCGTGCAGCCGTACTATCTCGTCAAGATAAATCTGCGCCAGGCGATCAACGCTCCAAGTAACTTTGATGGCGATAAAGTGCGCTGACTTGGTTAATCGATCGACGATGACCCAGATGGCGTCGTTCCCCTGTGGTGTCTTCGGCAGGCCAACAATAAAATCCATAGTGACATGATTCCATTTCCACTCGGAAATAGCGAGGTTCTGCATCTCCCCGCCCGGTCGCTGATGCTCAGCTTTCACCTGCTGACAGGCCATGCATTGCGACACGAAGAGCGCCACATCTCTCTTCATCCCGTGCCACCAAAAGGTCGTGCGGAGGTCCTTATACATTTTGGTACTGCCTGGATGCAAAGTGTATTTCGCATAGTGCGCCTCCGCCAGGATCTCCTTTCTAAGTTCTGAATCGTCCGGAACGCATAGCCTACCCTTCAATCGAAGCACGCCGGTTTCGTCTTCCGCAAAGTCGGTCGTCCTGCCTGTCGAAATTAGCTCTCGCACTTTCTTCAGGTACGAATCGTCTGTCTGAGCGGTCTTGATCTTATTCAGCAAGCTCGGCTCCAACTGTAACTTTGCCAACTGCACGTTCCGGAATCTGACTCGGAGCTCGATGCCCATCTCTTCAAGGTCGCGTAGCAGTCGAGGGTCGATGGATAACGAGGCAAGGTACTTCCGACTCAAAGCGTCCGCCACAACATTTCCCTTTCCCGGCGTGTAGTCGATAGTCAAGTCGTAATCCTTGATTAGTTCCAGCCAACGCCTTTGCCGCAAGTTCAGCTCCTTCTGCGTGAATAGATACTTGAGGCTCTTATGATCGGTATAGATCATGCACGCCACACCATAGAGATAGTGGCGCCACAATTTCAACGTAAACACAATCGCCGCTAACTCCAGGTCGTGCGTGGGATAATTTTTCTCGTGCGGCTTTAGCTGTCGGGACGCAAAAGATATCACCTTGTTCCGCTGCATCAGCACGCACCCCAAGCCCTGACCGGACGCGTCGCTAAATATCTGGAAACCCTCAGTCCCTTCTGGAAGTGCGAGTATCGGGGCCGAGACGAGCCTATGCTTCAACTCTTGGAACGCAGCTTCACAGTCGTCTGACCATTCAAAGGTGACTCCTTTCTGGGTGAGGCGAGTCAGAGGCGATGCAATCTTCGTGAAGTCTTTCACGAAGCGTCGGTAGTATCCAGCTAGGCCAAGGAAACTTCGAATCTCGCCGACGGACGCTGGCCGCTTCCAATTGACAACGGCTTCAACTTTCTTTGGGTCGACCGCAATGCCTTCAGCAGAAATGATGTGTCCGAGGAATGCGACGCTGCTAAGCCAGAATTCACATTTGCTTCGCTTCGCGTAGAGTTGATTTTCTCGAAGGGTCTGAAGCACGGTCCGCAGATGCTTAGTATGCTGCTGCTTATTCTTCGAGTAGACGAGTATATCATCGATAAAGACCACTACGAACTTGTCGAGGAAGGGTCGGAACACCCGATTCATTAAATCCATGAAGGCAGCAGGGGCGTTCGTTAGGCCGAACGGCATTACCAGGAACTCGTAATGGCCGTATCGAGTGCGGAAGGCAGACTTCGGCACATCGTCCGGCTTGATCTTGAGTTGATGATAACCCGAACGCAGATCAATTTTAGAGAACACCGTGGCTCCTTGGAGTTGATCGAACAGATCATCTATGCGGGGCAGGGGATACTTGTTCCGGACGGTGGCTTTATTCAGCTCGCGGTAGTCGATACAAAGACGCATAGAGCCGTCCTTCTTCTTGACAAATAGTACGGGCGCTCCCCACGACGAGACGCTGGGTCGGATGAATCCCTTGTCGAGCAATTCCTGTAACTGCACCTTGAGTTCTTTAAGCTCTGCAGGGGCCATTCTGTACGGGGTCTTCGAGATCGGTCGAGTGTCGGGAAAGGTATCGATAGTGAATTCAATCTCTCGATCGGGCGGCATGCCGGGCAACTCATCCGGGAACACATCGGGGAATTCTGCCACAACGTCGGTCTGACCCGCGTTTGCACCATCCTGTCGCATGTCTCGAACGGAAGCCAGATAGCCTTCGCACCCGGAATGCAGCATCCGTCGAGCAGATATCGCAGAGATCACCATGCAGGTCGGCGACGCCTCACCACACGAGTAGCAGAATTCGGGCACTCCCGGTATGCGGAAAGTGACTTTCTTCTCAGCGCAGTCTATGGTTGCGTTGCACGGACCGAGCCAATCCATCCCCAGAATGATGTCGTAGTCTTTAATGTCTAAAACTATCGCATCAAGACTGACCTGTTGACCACCTATACAGATGATTCCGTCTCCGCAGACTAAATTCGCAGCTAGTGGTATGCCTGACGGGATATTAACAGTAAGCTCAAGACCGAGCGGTGTCAGGGGAAATTTGTGTTCGGCGACGAAGTCCGCCGATATGAAACTATGCGTGGCACCTGAATCAAACAACGCACGAGCAGGTTTATTATTGAATTGCAGTATACCTGTCACAACTGTGTCAGATGCGAACACTTCGTCTCGGGTCATGGCGTAGACACGGCCCTGAGCATTGGGGCGACGGTCTTGGCCATTCTGTGGTGCGGTCGGTGGAGCCCGAGGTGCTTAGCCTCGGTTTTGTTGATGTTGTGGGCGCTGGCTCGACGTAGCTTCCGGACACTCCCTTACGAGATGATCTCTTTTGCCGCATGCGAAACAGACTCTGTTCTTAAGTCGGCAGTCGGTGTCCAGGTGCCCGTCCTTGTGGCAGAAATTGCAGACCATCCGTTCCTTCGTCTGGTTGTCGCGATGTTGACGCTTATGTGCGTTGTTGCCTCCCGCGTAACTATGGCGTTTGTTATTAGAGTTAACAGCGCCGGTAGTAGTAGGAGGATACTCGGACTCCAGACGGATGACGTGGTTGAGTGCCTCGCCCACAGTTTTGTATTCCGGCACCGAGACATGTGCACGGATAGTGGAACGCAGGCCCACTACGAATCGCTTTGCTCGGCTTGCAGTAGTAGGTAGATAGTCACCAGCGAACTTGGCCAGTTTGTTAAATTTGGCCGCATATTGTCGTACAGTCATATTCCCTTGCGTCAGCTGCATGAACTCGTTCTCCTTTTCCTGTTGCACGGCTGCAGAGAGATATTCGTTCTCGAACGCATTTCTGAATGTCGCCCATGAGATCGCCGCTGTCTCGTCTTCACGTCGAATAGCCCGCTTCTGCACAGCCCACCAATCGTGCGCGTTCATTCGAAGTAATAGTTGAGCACACGCGACTTTCTTCGGGTCCTCGACATCCAGAAGCTCGAACTTGTCTTCCATCTCCTCCAACCAGTCGATCGCCACCGCGGGATCTTCTGTGCCGTTGAAGGAAGTGCGGCAGCTTTTAGTGAACTTTGACACGTCGAAGTTGGAACTTCTCGGTGCTGCAGGTGAGAGCACGGGCGCCTCTGGTTCGGCTTCGTTGGATCGAACCGCAGGCTGGGTCACGGCAGGTGTCATCGTTGAGTTGTTGTTGCCGACGACCGACTGTACGATCTGCTGGAGGGTATTCAGCTGCTGCTGCTGCAGCTTGAATTGAGCCTCGAACCGACTCTCAAATTGAGCCTGACGAGCCTCTGCTTGCTGACGATGGAGCTCGTTTTGACGTTGCTGCATTTCAAGCATTTGCAGCATACGTTGCATCGGGTCGCCGGAAGATCCGGCTACAGTAGGCGTCATTCCCGTTGGGTTAACGGAATGCTCGGGCCTAGAAGCACTCGAGCCGCTCGAAGCGCTCGTCTCGTCTTCCGCCTGAGCTCCCGTAACTGCAGGGAAAAAGGAAGGCAACTCTCGTTAGTTTCAGAAAATGTCCTGGGTTCAGCGTATGGAACAACTCTTCTCATCGACACGAGGTCAACGGTCGGAGACTAGAATTCGACACGAGAGGCCAAGGACGTAAAGCCGTGCTCTGATACCATTATGTCACGCCCCGATTCCGTCGAATCGATAGTCGTCCCCCGGGCGTGATGCCGTGCGAACCTAATTTGCGATCGCACAAGGCCAAGTCATAAGGTAATCCGAGACACGAGATCTAAGAGAGTACGCAGACAAATTGATACACACAATAAGTAAAGGAAACTTGATCTTTATTGATAATGAACATCTTTTTACAGACTCCGACACAAGACTCATTGCCGCGCGGGCTACAACATGACTCGATTACAAAAGAGTGCCGATGAGATAGCCGTTCCATACATTGCACACATCCCTCAATATACACAAGTACTCCATTGACCTGGATGGGAGGGACGCTGAGTCATTTTCCTTGGACTGTCGAGAGCCTTCAAAATGTGGAGTCGCTGAGAGATAGTCTTCGACGCACGGCCGAAGCTTCAAAAGTCACGAACGTCGCCTTGCTAGTTGGCGCGTCCTTCCTGGTTCGCGGGACCTGCAAAGAGCGAGGATCAGCACGAAACACATGTACTGGCGAATGGCTAATTAAATCCAAGCTCTGCATTTGATTCAAGAAGTTTCATAAACATGTTTGCTAGCTATTTCAATGATCTTTCTAACCATCCTGTATGATTTGCATGTTAACATGTTTTGAGGCAAGCAACTATCATGTTCATCCCGTGTCCCGTGCACCTGTTAAGTAGTGACGGGGGTTTAAAGGCCACTGGCAATGTCAAGCCATCGCGGACTATAGCATTCGGTTAGACGACGCCCCTTTCGCGTCGGGTAGCGAGCCCTGTGCGAAAGTGCCCGCATAACTCGCGCCGATGAAGGGTTGGCGCTGCTACACTCGTTCCTCCCGGGCCGAACCGGTCCCTTGGCCGAGGCAACCGTTCGAGGAACTTCACCTTGTCGACAAGTTGTCCAATGACCGTTTTCTTTGGAACTTAGTTGATTTACTCATTTTTCCGTATCGTTGCGATAAGCGTTAATAGATTCATTCGTTGGATTGGCATAGACCAAGTGTAATTGCATAGGGAAGCACGTTTTTCATTTCCAAAACCGACAGTTCGATAACAAGTGTTTCATGAAGTATCGTGCCACGATTTCATTAATTCTATACTATTATGACAAGCATTTATTTTACTTCACATGTTGAGTTTTTGAAGTAGAGGGACGGGACGAAGGAGGTCAGCCACTCGCCTTAGCTTGCTTCAAGCGAGCGACCGGTTGGCTGCGCTGTCGTCGCCTACGCGATCACCTGCAATCGCATAAGCAACTGATTAGAACACTGTGTATTTCAAGGAATTTCGATATGAATGCGAGCTCGAAAACGCGTCACGAAAACCCATCGAAAGCATTCACGAAAACGAAAGCCAAAGCCAATTCAAGTGCGGCATGAAAACCAGAGCAACGGGAGGTCTCTCCCGACTCAGCCGCAGAGCCAATCCTCGAGGCGCAACCCGCTGAATATGGGACTTGGTTCCGAAGAAGTCATTCCATAACGTGGAATGGATCTTAATTCAACCGTTCTCGTTCGATCGACTCGGCCGATTCCGACCTATCGGTCCCGACCAAATCGATAGCGACAGTGTTCCTTTCTCGCGCACCCCGTGGACGGAGACGGGGCACGATGTAGGGACGGGGCACTACACTGCTCATTTTCGAATCTAGGTTTTCTTCTCCAAAATCTTCAAACCTTGTTTCAAAAACTCGTCGAAAAATTTCGGAAAGACCGACAAACGGTAAAACTGTTAAAATGGAGGTCTAAATATCATTTTTTTTTTGCGATTCTAAAATTTCGGAAGGCCGACAAATGGTACAACAACTTATCTCAGGCTCCTCGAAAATACGCTCATTTCGCGACAAACCGGACCTCGTTTCGACCTCCCAGTCAAAAGTTATGGCCCTCTAAAGTTTTAACTGGCCATAAAATACAGGAAAATGGCAATTCTCCGTGTTAATATCACGGAGAATGGCAATTCTCCGTGTTAAAATGCAGGAGAATAACCATTCTCCGTGTTAAAATGACGGAGAATGATCATTCTCCGTGCTAAAATGACGAAAAATGTCCATTCTCCGTCATTTTAACACAGAGAATGGCAATTCTTCGTGGTTTTAACACGGAGAATGGTCATTCTTCGTATTAGAAATCATGGAGATGAATGACCATTCTCCGTTCTTAAAATCACGGAGAATGACCATTTCCCGTGTTAAAATCACGGAGAATGGTTATTCTCCGTGTTAAAATTACGGAGAATATCAATTCTCCGGCCATTCTCCGTCATTTTAACACGGAGAATGGTCATTCTCCGTGTTAAAACCACGGAGAATTGCCATTCTCCGTGCTAAAATGACGAAGAATATCCATTCTCCGTCATTTTAACACGGAGAATAGCCATTCTCCGTGGTTTTAACATGTAGAATGATCATTCTCCATATTAGAAATCACGGAGAATGATCGTTCTCCGTTCTTAAAATCACGGAGAATGACCATTCCCCGTGTTAAACCACGGAGAATGGTCATTCTTCGTGTTGAAATCACGGAGAATGACCATTCCCCGTGTTAAACCACGGAGAATGGTCATTCTTCGTGTTGAAATCACGGAGAATGATGGAGAACAGTTGACAGAAACCTAATATTTTATTTTTTTTAGAAAATTTTTTGTCAGGAATAAATTGTTTTGTTCTTCTTTCAACACGGAGAATGATCATTCTCAATATTAGAAATCACGGAGAATGATCATTCTTCGTTCTTAAAATCACAGAAAATGACCATTCCCCGTGTTAAGACCATTCTCCGTGTTAAAATCACGGAGAATGGTCATTCTCCGTGTTAAAATTACGGAGAATGATGGAGAACAGTTGACAGAAATCTAATTTTTAATTTTTTTTTAGAAAAAAATTGTCAGGAATAAAGAGTTTTGTTCTTCTTTCAAAATGATGCTAACTCTTATGGGAAAGAATAAGAAGATCTTCTCTCCACAATTGACATAATCGTCGGAAAACTTCAAATCTCTACACGAAGATGACGATGATGATGATGAGCGATGATCGAAGTTCGACTGAAGAAAAGCAAAGTGAACTACGAACGATCTTTGCGATCTCTGCTGAAGATGAGAGCAATGGAATTCAGATCTCTCGTGAAGAAGAAGAAGACGAGAATCGCAATCCAAATCCGAGTTTGTGCGAAAGAGTAGTTATGGTATTATCAAAATGGCAATTTTGTAAATACAGAGCATCTAAAGGGAATCTTGGAATATTTAACGTGGAAATATATAATTCTAGGCATTTCATAAAACCCATCATACGGTTGGATTTTTCATAAAAATCAACCCCGAAATTGGGTTTCTCAGCAATTTTCAGTTATAATTATATATTTTTTCTGAGAACATAATTTTAATCAAATAATTAAAAAAAAATAAAATCTATCGATTTGGAGTGTTTATAAAGATACCATAAATTACTCTCTTGATTTTGGGGAATTTTGAGCCGACCAAAACTACTACCTCAAAAAAATTAACAAACCGTGATTTTTTGAACACTAAGCAATTGTTTCAAAAATACCCCAAAATTGATGAAAATACGGGTGCCAAAAAGACCCTAAATATACTAATTAACAAGCAAACAAAAATTAATTACAATTCTCAAACATTTTCTCATCATCTATATTAATAAACTAAGTGGTATTTTTCGTCCGAACATAAAATGATAAAAATGAATTGATCACTATTAGTACGCAAGAGTGCGGGAGGCACGGAATAAGGAGAGTAGATTTCTAGATTAATTTTTAACTATAATGTAATTAATCCCAATAATTGAAGAAGAAAAATCATTTCTAAAACTGATATGCCCCCCGTAGTCACTCCCAGCAGGTCTCATGATTCTAGTTTTGGCCTCTATCATCCTCTGGATCCGATGATAACGTTCGTACAATTTATGACAGTAACGCACAAAGTATATATGACAAAGCCGCTCTCTATGGGCTACAACGTTCAACATAGAAGTCTTCTCGATGGAGTTTTGGCTTCATCTCTCGATCCAACAAGAAAGTTCCGACTCACATAGCACCTTATATCTAGCCCTTCCAACATCGTCCACATCACATCAAACACGAGATGGTGGTCGTTTATGAGGAAGTACAATATGTAAAATCTCCAAGTTTTTTAGACTGGCTAGAAATTTTTTGTTTTTTTACAGAAAATTTGCTATAACGCAAGAAATTTATAAACAATTGGCTAAAACGAAATATATTTAGAAAATTTGGAACAACAATAGTTTCCGCCAAACTGTTTGGCGGAAATTGGACATGTCCAATTTCTGTCAAACTGTCTGGCAGAAATAGAATGGATGTAGGTTTTTATTGGTTTGGTTTTTAGTTTGGTCTTTTGGTTAGTTTTAGTTAGTTTGGTTCGATTTATTTGAATTTGATTATTTTTTCTTGTATTCATATTATTATAAAAATCATAATATAACTAATAATAAATCATAATAGATATTTTATTTTCTATTTGATCTTTAAAAAAAATCTATCTCCATCTTAAAATCTATCTATATTTGAAAATCTATCTCTATTTTAAAGAAATCTATAAAAAATAATACTACTATTAATATTAAAATTAAAAGTAATATTTTTAAATATATATATTTGTTCTTAAAGATACATTTATTTTTTAAATATAAATTATTTTTTAGATTTATTTTGAAATATAGATTATTTTTTAGATTTGTTTTTGAAAAAAAAATCTAACTCTATTTTAAAAAATAAATCAAGAGACAAGACTTGTTTTTTTTTTTTCAAAAATAGATAGATTTTTTAAAAAAATAGATAAGAGTTTTTTAAAAACTAGAGATATATAGTTTTTTTTTCTAAATTTTCAGATAGAGTTTGATTTACTTTTTTAAAAATAAATCTAAAAAATAATCTATTTTTTAAAACAAATCTATGAAACAATATATAGATCAGATTTAAGATAGAAACGGATTTTAAATATAGATCGGATTCCTTTAAGATAGAGATAGATTTTAAATATAAATAGATTTTAAGATAGAGATAGATTTTCTCAGACAAAATGGAAAAAGAAATATTTATTGTGATTTGTTATTAGTTATAACTATAATTTTTGATAAGGATATAAAAAAATAACTAAATCCAAATAACCAAACAAAACAAACTAACAAACACAAAATTTAAAAACAAACCAAACAAGGAAACCCCAATCCGGACGGACAAACAGAAACCCATCCCACCCTAGTTCCGCCAGACAGTTTGGTGGAAATTGGACATGTCCAATTTCCGCCAAACTGTCTGTCGGAAACTATTGTTGTTCCAAATTTTCCAAACATATTTCGTTTTAGCCAATTTTTTATAAATTTCTTTTTTTATAGCAAATTTTCTGTTTTTTTTAGTATTTGTAAAAAGTTCTTAGAATATCAGAAATGGCACAAAATCTACTTCGACCGTTCTTCTCTTATCTTTCAAATAAATTAAGGTCAATTAAAACTTGAAGTGATCACTAATGTGCCATTGTTACCTGTTACACTGTGTGTTAATTGTTGTATCTATGTTCAAGATAAGTCTAGGTTGGCCCTCTCCAGAGCCAATTAATATCCTAAGGACTGGTTTTGAAGAAGTGCAGTAGATAAGACTGCACTAAGAGCATCCACAGTAGGACTAATTTTAAGTACTATATTTGGTCTTTAGCCAAATTTTGTAGCACTTGATGGCTCCAATAGACTCTTATCCACACTTGAAAAATGGTAGAAAGCTAAGAGACTCTCCAAATTTGGAGAGTCCACTAGTTGAGCTATATTACTTGCGGGCCCACCATATTTACTTTTCTCCTTCATTCTTTTTTTGGAGTGTTGCCACTTGTCAATTATGAAAAAAAATAAGGAGGAAAACAAATGGAGTGTTGCCACTTGTCAATTTGGAGTGTTTATTTAGACTATACCATTGTGTACCAACATGAAGAAAATACTCCAAAATTAATTATTGGAGTATGGTTTGAAGTGATTTGGAGTATGGTTTGGAGTGTTACCACTGTGGATGTTCTAAATTTAAAGGTCTTCAATTTTTTTAAAATATAAATATGTTATATGTTTTACATTTATTTAAATAGAAGTACATATAGATCTAAACTAGTAAAATTAAACTTTTTGTCCATGTTTAATTAATTCTTTGCTACAACATAAAAACAGAAAGAAAATTTTTGATGATGATACAGGTGAGACATCTGAATTTGTTGCCAAGTCACTTAAAGAATTATTCAGAATCAATTTCTTTATGTATATATTGGATCATGCTATTGCATCACTCGAGAGAATATTCGAACAAATTAAAACTCTGTCAGTTGAGAGAAGTTGAATTCATTGTATACATAGGATTTGAAAGTTTGTGGTAGTCGTCTAAAAAGCACGTTGGGAATGAAGATTGCTTGTTTGAGGACCTATAAACTTTATGATATCTTTTTACCAAAAGACATCCAAGGATTTTCGATGTTAAATTTTATGAAGAAATTAAAAAAAAATCATTATTGTAAGCATTGTCTATAGAATTCTATTGACAATACAAGTAACTGTTGCATCTGCAAAATTGAGTTTTTCAAGTTAAAGTTATTGAAATCGTACACGTGATCAGCCATGTCGCGAGAAAGATATTAAATGTACTAGTTCTAATTTCTATTGAAAATGAGTTCTTGGAATGTGTTGATTATGAACGGTTGATTGATGATTTTGCAACTATGAATGCTTTGCAACTATGAATGCTAGATGATCGTTCTTAACGTGGAGATGACAAAAGATGCTTATTTTTTTTAGCTTTACTTTATCTTTTTTAGTTGAACATTATTTCAAAGGAAATTAAAATATTGTAATTTAATAATTTTCCTTAGTTGATGTTAAGTTTGGATAATTTAATTTTTGAATTTTCTTATTAAAAAAATTTATGAGAATAGGCCTCCATTTATTTTTCGCACGGTCGGGCCTATTCGTCCTTCTTGAATCTCAGCTCCGGACTTGAATATCCTCATCCAATGTAATCGTATTCCAGTACAATATCTAGGTTGGTTTGTTTGTGTCCACGATATATATTTTATATGATACAATATGGTTAATTAACTATTTAATCACATAGATCATTAGGAGAGAAATGATTCCAATTTCGTACTTTTCTGACTGGCTAGCCATTAGATACTGTGCTATATTCTTCTATTGGGAGCACAATATATGTTATATTATTCTTACCGATTTAGTACACACTACCAAAATATGATGAAATAGTGACGGTTTTAGCGCCGGCGTCAGTAAAACATCCCTAATTTAAAAAAAAAACTAGCGACTCTACAAATAAACATCGCTATATGCCGTTGCTGGCGATGAACAAAGACTGTAATTTGATTTTTTTTGAAAGAATAGTCGCTATATGCTTTTTTTAGTGTCGCTAAACATCGCTACTGTTTTTAATTTAGCGACGTTTGGCGACGTTATTACCGACGCTAATTATTTTTAAATTAGCGACATTTTTAATTATAGTAAGATGTCGCGTCGTAGTCATTTCGTCGCACCATATTAAAATGTTAGCGATGTTAGCGACGTATATTTTAGACATCGTGAAAAAGTTAATATAGGATTTGAGTTTTCATTTTTTTTTTCCGATTCTCTCGATCTCCCTGCGATATCGATATATGTTGCCCAATCCCCGCCCCCCCCCCCCCCCCCCCCCCCCCCCCCGGCGATCCTCCTAGGCCCACTGTCCCGGCGACCCCGACCCCTCTCGACTCCGGTGACCTCTCTCGGCCCCCTGCCCTGGCGCCCCTCGGCCCCTCTCGACTCTGGTGACCCCCTTGATCTCCTTCCCCGAAGCCCCTCGGCCCCGACAACCCCTCGTCCCCCGTACATCGACGAATAACAACGTTTTTTGTGTGAGCAACCATGGATTACACAATATTACAAATACGCCGTTAAATTATTTTAGCGACATTTTTTACATATTAGCGACGTTTCTCTACGTCACTAGTATGACTTATTTTGGTAGTATTGTCTGTCCTATATATAAAAAAAATGCTATTTGTCCCTCCAAACCATCACTCCTTACGTGGCAGCTGATGTAGCATGTTGATGTGGCAGCTGACGTGACAAATTTTAAAATTAAAATTAAAATTAACATTAAAATTAATATCAACATTAACGTTAATATTAACATTAAAATTAATATTAACGTTAACATTAACATTAATATTAATATTAACATTAATATTAATTTTAACATTAATATTAGTATTAACATTAATATTAAGATGAATTTTTTTGGGTAATTAATTTTTTGGGTTTAAATTTGTCATGTCATCTGCCATGTGAGGTGACACATAATATTATTTAATATGCCACGTCAGCTACCACATAAGGAAGGATGATTTGGAGCGACAATTTGAAGGTACAAATAGCATTACTCATATAAAAATGTTGGAACTGTTATATTTAGCATGTTTCCGATTCGATGACCGTCCAACAGGAGTATCTTTGATGATTGTGAATCTTTAGCAAGGATATATAGCTCTGATCTGCTAGTCGAGTGATCATCACCCTACAGTCTAGAGGATCAGACAATTACTCTTACGTGATGTTTTGATTACTATTTTTTTACATCTCATGTCAGGGTGTTATTCGGTCCGGGCCGGGCCGGCCCGTGGCCCAGAAAATTCGGGCTCGCCGGGCTTGGGCCGGGCCCAGCCCGGACCGGGCGTGAAGGCGGGCCGGGCCTGGCCCGGCCCGGTTGGAATTTTCCAAACCCAGCCCGGCCCAGTGGCCCGGGCGCTGGACGGGTCGGGCCTGAGCGGGCCGGGTTTTGGCTGTTTTTTTTCTTTCCATTTTTATCTTCTTAACCTATTATATAAGCTAATGTAGATTTTGAACACCCAACTAATAAGAGAAATTGGTTATAGAAGGTGGGTTTAAAGCTCCATTTCGACAGGTCTTGGGTTCAAATCCTACAACATACAAAAATTTTTTCTCAAAGAAAAAAAATTTTCTTTACGGGCTAGGCCGGGCTCGGGCGGGGGGGGAAGGCCCGACCCGACCCGTTGGGGGGTGGGGGGCCGGGCCGTTTCGGGCCTCGGACGGGCCGGGCCGGACTGATTTGACCACGGGCCGGGTACCGGGCTAACCGGCCCACCCTACACCATGAATCTCATGTACTAAATCAGTTGACTAGTCCTAGTTTGGTGGGAGCAGAAGAAAAACAAAGATTAAAAAGAGAAAATAGATTAGGGTATTAATAGTTATAATTATATATTTTTGTAATGATATGAATGTAATAAAAAAATTTTAAAAAAATTAAAATATATTGATTTAGAGTGCTTATAAAGACAACTAAAATTACACTACATCGATTTGGGGGATTTTGAGCCAACCAAAATCAATGCCTCAAAAAAATTAACAAACAATAAATTTTTTGAATACTTCATAAACGATTGGTTCAAAAATATTCCAAAATCCTGAAAACACCATTGCCAAGTAGATCCTAGATATACTAATTAACAGCCGAACAAAAATTAATTACAATTCTGAAACATTTTCTCAATTATCTATATAATAAAACTAAGTGGTCATTTTGGTTAAAACATAAAATGATAAAAATTGAGCATTGTTAATACGCATGAGTGCTGGAGGCGCCGAATATATAACGATAGTTTAGTTAGACTGAAAGACTGAAAGATTTCTAAATTAATTTTTAACTATAATGTAATTAATCCCAACAATAGAAGAAGAAAAAGCATTTCTAATTCTAAAACATATTCCCCTGTTGTCACACCCAGCAGGTCTCATGATTATAGTTTTGGCCTACAAAGTATATATGACAAAGCCGCTCTCTATGGGCTACAACGTTCAACATAAAAGTCTTCTCAATACTCAATAGAGTTTTGGCTTCATCTCTCGATCCAACAAGAAAGTTCCGACTCACCTAGCACCTTATGCCTAGTTCCTCCAACATCGTCGACATCACATCAAACACAATATCATAGTCGTTTATGAGGAAGTACACTATGCAAAATCTCCATTTTTTTAGAGTGGCTACACAAACGTTATTTGTTTGTATTTGTACAAAGTTCTTAGAATATTAGAAATGTACTGCACAAAATCTACTTGGGCATGTTCTTCTCAAGGTGTTGGGTGGGCCAGTCTAGCCGACCCGGGCCCAAGTCAAACCAGATTTGACCGGACTCGGTCCAGGTCGGGCTCTGATCGTGAGTGACAGCGGGCCGGTTCGGGCTAACCCGGAGGGGGGATGGCTGGACCCAGTCCGGACCAGAGGCCCGTTTGGTCGGGTCAGGCCTAGATCGGGCCGGTTCAGCGGTGGACCGGTCGGGCCGATTCGGGTTAGGAAAATCCCAAAAAATGTTTTGCTTTCTAAATTTTTTTTTTTTTGAATGACCAAACAAAATTTGAATGATCAAGTAAAATAATACATAAACTGCGATAAATGACTAATACAAAAACTGCGATTAATGACTAATAAAATATTACAAAGACTCATACAAGATTACTAGTACATAAATGATACATAATTTTAAATGTCGGCTTAGCTTTCCTATACCATGGCTATGCTCCCATTTTATTCGTTTCCTACAATGCAAACATTCAACAATAACTTTAGTGGTGTATCTTCTTTTGGTACCGTCACTTGCACGACGCTCATCGCAAACTCCGCTAAAATGATGCCAAATTTTTGAATCATCTAGCGGCTTCGGTTGAGGTTGCGGTGCAGGTTGCAGTTGTTGATCTTGCGGTTGCTGCGTTAGTTGATATTTATCAATGATATAAATCGTCTCTTCACACGAGTTTGCTTGTAAAAATTGTAAGAGGAAGAAATTGTGGTGTGATTAAGTTTGAAGACTTACAATCTATTTATAGTTTTTTTTTTGATGCAAAATGAGCTATTTTATCTGTCACGACCCGCTACCCAAATTGTTGGGCCAGGCCGAGTCATGCCCAGCCTACGTTGAGATAAAACGTAGTAAGCTGTTCTAAAGACAACATGATAAGACTAAATATGCTAGCAGTTCTATAAGTGAAGAAGAATCATAAATGCTCCAAACACAAAAGTCGTCGTATATATAGTAAAATGTCCAAGTACAAGTGAACTGAAATATAAAACTGGATACATGTCCAGTTGCAAAATGTATAGTCTAATACATGACTACTGTCAAAAGTCTAATAATACAAAAGACAACTAGGCGAGATTTCCCGCAGGAACATCCTCGTAAGGCAAAGCCGGGTCCTCGACAGTAACTCCATAATAGGTGTCGCAGAGTAACTCCTCCTCAGTAAGGACACCTACAACGTTATCCTGTCAGGACGGGAGCAAGTACTGAATCTAACAAACTAGCATATGAAACATGAAAATAAATATGAGAGGAATAACTGGAAAGCTTGGCATCACATAGTCTATCATGGCAAGGATACATATGTCATAGAGACAGATGTATATGTAATGTTTAAAACTGTAGCAGGTACGTGATCGGTCAATAGATGTACAATGTACTGAGGCACAATGTAAATAAAATGTACATACGTACAAGTGCACAAGCATAGGTGTACATCCGTACAGAAATACGGGATAATGGCCTACGGTGCAGATTCATATAGAATGAACTTTGTTCGGTACGATAATGGGGGCATGATCACGTACTCAACTATCAGTTTTCCCATAACCCATATTCTATCATGTGAGGGATACATAAAGACTGTTCTAAGCATGGTAGTAACTGAAAGTACAATATGTAGAGATCTAACTTGTCACTCCAAGGATCAGCATTTAACATGGTGGGATTTGCAGTTCATTTATGTAACAATATGTAAAGTTCGTAGAAAGTACTTGCCTCTAGCAAAGCAAAACAAAACAAGCTGCGATAACAGTGCTATGGATGTCCAGTAACTCGTCACTGTAGAAGTAAATACAATAACTTAGTTTTTATACTAAGTTAAAATACTATGACACTAATTGGTGCAATACGACTTGGGACTGGGCACCTAGCCAAAATGATGACTTTAGCATAGGAGACCAATGTGGGGTGACACAATACTCAAACTAACTTTCTAGGGTCTAGAAATCAATAAGAAAATCAAGTCATGAGTGCGCTACTACGAGCCACTATATCGAGCTAGGCATATATAGTAATCTGGAGTGCACCATAACAGGTCACTATCTTTAATTTGGACATAGAACAATACGTGAACATAAGCATGTACCATGTATATAGAGTGTACAATCATTCTTTAACTATCCAAGGTCATCTAATCATGTTAAGAGTCTATTACAATCGAGAAAATATCAAAAACGGACAAAAACGGACAAAAACAGCCTAAAACAGCATAAAACGGCATACCGGCGGTATACAGCGGCATACCGGCGGTATACCGGACTAAAGACAGTAAATTTCTGGTGCCAAAAACGGCATACCGGCGGTATACTGCGGCATACCGGCGGTATACCGTTTTTCCAAACAGCAACAAAATCCAGATTTTTGCTAAAACTTATTTCGGCCATAAAAACTTCATTTTAAATCAAAATTCGGACTTTCAAAAGTCAAAATTGAATAGAATTGAATTTCCAACAACATAGAAGTATTAGTTTTCACAAATCAAAACATTTGATAGATCAAAACTGTCACGACCCGCACCCTAGAGTTAGGGCACGAGAACGTAACGACGCCCAGCCTACGCCGCAGTGTCGGCGGTAGAACGCTGTCCTAGGTCGCAACATCTAACAATACAAAGGTAAGCAGTTTATACTCCCCGAATGGGGGTGACATAACAGATACAACTCAATCACGTCTAAGGTAGAGCATGATAAGAATAGATAAAACATGAAATCCAGAATAAATACGGAAGATAGAAGTCTAAGTGTCTAAGATACATGAACCTAGAAGTACATCTCAAAACTCAAATAAAGATACAGTAATCCACAAGGTAAATACAACTCCAGACAAAAAGAAATAACTACCTAAACAAACCCTACTGTGTCTCCTCTAGGCTAGCAGGCACCTCCAGGCTATCTGTAAAATTTATCAACAGGTCCAGTCAGGACTGGAGCGAGCACAGTACATCTCAACAGATCATAGCAGGTTAGAAAATATATAACATGCAGTAAAGTAAGATACAGGTACTGAAGAAATGCTGTATGTAAACAAGAAGAGAACTGTAATGTAAATATCTACTATACATAGAGAACTAACAGTGGCTAGTGAGTCAGAGTACGAGATAGCACATGTGAACAGGATAGATTTGCACAGGATGTCGAGGTGCACAGGAATCTACACTACAAAGGAATTGTTCACACGACTACTAGCACTCCCCCGTATCCCCAATCAATACACAAGGATCTAAACAGGTTATGTTATTGCACAGGATATCACATGGGGGCCCATATAGGGTGCACATGATAGTATACATGGGGCTCCGTGAACATGAGAGTACAAGATTCACAGGAGTGCACATGTAATGAAAGCACAGGAGTACATGATGTAAGTGAAACGCACAAGCACAATGTACCCGATGCTCCCGAAGGGGATAACATCGCATGTAGAGATCCATATAGTACCAATCCGTGTGACCAACGTGACAGTACAAGTAAAGTAATCTACTGCAGGAAATAATTCTAAGCAGGATATGAAATGATCAGAGAATGTACTCGCCTCGATAACCTGAACAGCTGATAAGTAAAGGGGAGGTCCCACTGAAGCCACAGAGTCCTATTTAAAGCAACACAGGTTACAAGGTGTTCAAGTTGAAATAAATAAAACTATACTAGCCATCTATATTATTCTAGGTTCTTCTAAGTCAAAACATCTCTAGGTCGACTCCGGTCAATAATCTAGTCAAACTAGGTCAAGTGTTGACTTACAGTTGACCTTGGGTCAACTGGTCAACTCTAGTCAAACAGGGTCAATTCTAGTCTAATATAAAGTGTACTTCGTTATTTGTACGTCGAAACTTACGACACGCAAATCGAGATAAGAAGATTATCGGTAAGGTTGATAATCTTATTATAGTTATCCACGTGTCCAACATGCCAATTTCAGCGATGTGAGATCACTGGAATTGGCTGATCTCAGTTTCGTTGTACTAATCCCGAAATACGAACATTATATGAATTAATTATTAATTAATTATAAAAAGGTTAAACTTAGAGAAATTATCAACAAACATTGTCGGACGATGAAATGAACATCGCCAACGTGTCCAGAATGGTCAAATTAGCTAGGATAGCCTACCCAACGGTCCAAATTTGGACACAAGGGCAAAAAGGTAATTTCGGATCAAAACGGTGTCCGTGTCGGAGCCGTTTTGCACCGAAAAACGTGCAAGAAAACAAGTCTATAAAATATAACAAATTATATGTCCACGCAACCAGAATGTCGATACGAACCCAACGGTATCTCCAGAATTGGATTCCGTTGTCCCGATCTCATTTTGGCCCGTTGACCAGAACTTGGAATTCCGATTTGCACGAAAATGCGTGCCGGAGCCAAAGTTCTCAAAACTCAGCAAACTACCTGTCAACGAGTCCAGAATGATGATACGAACTCAACGGTATCTCCGGAATTGGATTCCGACGAGCCGATCTCAAAATGACCCGTTGACCCGGATATTGGTATCCGACTTGCACCGAAATGCGTGCCAGACCCAATGTCTACCAAAACCTAGCAAATTATATGTCAACGAGTCCAGAATGACGATACGAACTCAACGGTATCTCCGGAATTGGATTCCGATGAGCCGGCATCAAAAAGTCCTATTGACCCAGAATGTGGGATCCGCTTTGCACCGAAAAACGTGTCCGGGCCCACGTTCTCCAAATCTAACAAATTTTATATGAAAACATGCCAGAACGACGCCACAAGTCTAATGGTGGTGTCAGAAATGAAATCTGGAGTCCCGTGTTCAAAAATAGAATTTTACAAGTTGGAAATTACGAATTCGGACGGCCAACTTTGGCGTCGAATTCAACCAATCAAACAAGCTCACAATGAAACGAAACTGAAGGAGTAGCAAGAGGGTTATACCAGCTTCGCACCGGAACTGGTAGCACGCCAAACGGAGCTGCGGTGGAGGAGATACAAGCTGACGAAGTTGGCCCCGCGAAACTGTCCAAATTTAATACAATTTAAACGGTCAACTTGGTGGCCGGTTTTCATGTATCAAACGATAAAATTAACGGACGAAAATTGACAGAGATGAAGGTGGATATACCGAGATTGTGACGGAGCAAAGAAATCGCCGATCCAACGGTCGGATCTCTGGAAAAATACGCGCGAAGTCGCTGCAACGGAGCGCCAAAACGGACTCAATCTCGCGCGCGTCACGACGGGATGTCGTTCAAAACCCTCGAATCGCCTCGACGGCGCGTCCCGGAGGACGGTGGCCGTCAGGGACTGATCGTCGGAGTTCGCGCGCATAGCCAGGGGGCCACGGCGGCCCACACGGCGGCGTGGCGGCGCACGACGGCGGCCCACGCGCGCGCGTGCATGCGCGCCTGTGCGCCACGAGCTGCTGCTGGAGCTGCGGTTGCAGCGCGGGGAGGTCGATCCGGCCACGGCGGCGACTGCACGCTGGCGAGCCTGGCCCGGCGAGGCCAGGGGCGGCGCGGCGACGCAGCCATGCACACGGTGGTGGTGCGGTGCGCGGATGAGGTGATGGCGGCGATGAACAGGAGTTATGGTGGTGGTGGTGGCTGTAGTAAAGGGAGGAGGAGGTCGCTGCGGGGCCGACGGCGATGGCCGGGGAGTGGCCGACGTCGGCCAGGCGGAGGAGGAGTAGATGTGGTGGTCGGGCAATGGTGTGGGAGTGCAATGGTGGTGGTGGCGAGATGATGAAGTGTTGGAGGAGGAGAAAGGAGATGGAGGAGGAGAAAGGAGATGGAGGAAGTCTCGGCCAGTGGAGGAGCTCCGGCCAAGGCCATGGGAGGAGGCTGGAGAGGAAGGTCGGGGTGGTCGATCCAGGGAGGAGGAGGAGTAGATGTGTTGTAGTTTTTGTTGTTGTTGGAATTAATTTGAAGAAGAGAGAGAAAGAGATAAGGATAGAGTAATAAATTAAAGAGAGAGAAAGAGAGGATTCTCTCCACATGGTTTTTAGGGCCGGCTAGTTTTTGTTGGCTGTGGGGAGTGTGAATGTAGGGAATTTAATGGATGGGATTAGTTTGTAGGATCTAAAGGATAGGAATAATTTGGAGAAATAGGGTATTCCAAGGGAAATAAATCAATCAGAAATTTCCCATTAAATAATAAAAATAGGTAAAATGAGAAATTGATATTTTTGGGCAATAAATATAAGGGTGTCCCGATGGAGGGCAACATGAAGCTGAACTGGGCTCGGTGGAGCCGGATTGGATCAAAACTGGACATCGTGCAAAATAGAATTAAAATTAGACGTTGATGATCATGTGTAAATAAGTAGCACATGGGGATTCCAAATAATGAGACACAAGTGGCGGACGGATAGTAGGCTCAAAGTGGGCCATGTCCATAGTTGGGGCGGACAGGTTTTGGTCGACAGGGGACCCACAAATCAAGTTGGAAAATGAATGTGACGCCGTGGCGTGAAATAAAATCGGGTCACGCGTCGGAAAAGTTGTGCGAATCAAATGGAGCCCAAAATGACATGAATGAGTGGGAAACGAAGGTCATGGGTGACGAGCGTCTCGAGTAGATCATCAATGAGGAGTTGGTTTCAAGGAAATGACTGGTCTGGCGCTCCCAATTTAAATGTCATGGTAACGCGCTGAAAATGATCAAGGAAAAAAGTGGGAAAATAATTATCAATCAAATGGTCTAAACCGACCCGAAGTTCAGCGAAGCAGAAAGAGCACAAGAGAACAAGTTTGGATGGGACACTATATACCGTCATGAAGGTATTCGTGTCCACTCCAAAACTCGTGAAGAAGATTTTCAGAGTTGAACATCCCTGATACTCCAAATATCAAAGGCATAGAAAAGTACACTTAAGGAAAAAATAACAAAATTAATTATTTGATGAAACTAAACAATCAGAAAATAAAATAAAATAAAATAAAAATTCAACCCGAAATTCAGGGTGCTCACAAAAACCTCAAAATACTCGAAAATCATATCTAGAAACTCAGATCTACGCAATACTGTCAATCAAAACCAAAAGTGCTATATACTAAACATGTTAACAATTTAAAGAAGCAAATTATAGGCCAATAAAACTCTAGTTTCCATGGAAAACAAAAATAAAGTATGGTCATGCCACTTTTGAGCAAGATAGACTTGCCTAGGTTAAGCTCCAAGCCTAATCTTCTAGTCCACCACCAAGAGTGGTACGAAACCACACTCTAGACCTCAAGGCCAAGCTCCTAGCAAAGCACCAAGGGAAGAGAAAGGAAGAAGAAATGAAGAGAAAGTGAAGAGAATGAAAAGAGAGAGGAGAGAGAAAGTGAAAGGGTTTATATAGAAGGGGGAATTAATCTTAGCCGTCGGATCGTGATCCAAGTGAAAATCTAAGTCAATCCTAACCATTCAAACAAAACCAAATATCCAATGGGTAATAGGGTGCATCTACACTATTCATGAAAATATCTTAAACACTATTCACGAAAATATCTAAACACTATTCACAAAAATATCCGAAACACTATTCATGAAAATATCTGAAATCGAAAATATCTAAAATGTAGAAAATCTGTCTGGACGGTATGCCGTCGGTATACTCCGGTATACTGGCGGTATGCCGGCCAAGGAAAAATCTATAAGTTAGGAAACATTTTTAAAGCATTACGAAAATCAAAAAAATACGAAATACACTACAAAATACGTATCCGTATATAAATACCGATACTGTGAGAAAATATTTTATTCAGAAAAATAAAAATAAACCCTGAAATTCAGGGGGCTTACATCCTACCCACCTTACAAAAATTTCGTCCTCGAAATTAAAAATCACCCAATAGGTCAAACTATAACATGTAGCTGCTCTGGCTACGATACTCAATCTGCTACCCTTGTAATCATCTCTTACGTTTCTCTTTACAATCTTTTTGGTTCAGGTTCAACAAAGTCCTTCTATCATAAACTACGTCATATATCCTTTAGAATCTTCCATACTAATATGAAACATTTATGTACCCTAAAATATAGGTCATTCTCTGGGTATATGTTCATAAGCAAACAATGCTTAATCATCAACCATATTTTCAACCTCAATTGTAAATACTGGATTTTCTTATTGCATCCTAAGTATCCATATTCTATCAATCCATCGTTCCTTTGCATCATTTGTCGTCAATCCTTTCCTACAGTTTCTCCTTGAAATCATACATTCAATTCTTATTCTTGGCGTAGACCCTTCTTCTTTTTACTCAACAAGTCCTCCGAATATAAATCCTCGATTTCAAAACTCCCGATTTATTAATTACCAATGTACATATGTCTTTGCCTCGTTCTTTGTCGTTTTAACTGATATCTTTCCGATCTCGTACGCAATACGATAACTCATTCTAACTTATTCTATATCAATCCACATATCGTTCTATATTTAATCACATGTAATTAGCTATAGATAACCAACCAAAATTCTATAAATGCTAAATCCTCAAACTGCTAAGCACAAGATTCTAATCATCAATCCATAGTCATAACAATATAATATCTCATTATTCCATCTTGGATACCCTATCATCAAGTCATACTATCAATACAATCGTTCTTAATGGTTTCCAAGTCTACTACTGTCAGTCACCCATACTTGTCCTATAAGCTTAATCTAACCAATCCCTAGGAAAAGTATTTATCACAAACACACAATACATTTATAGTTATACTACAAAATCAGTTAACAAGGTTTGGCTATTTCGGTCGTCTATCAAATAAAAGGTAACAAGGCCTAAGACTGGGTCAAGCAATCCATAACAGTGTCCAAACAAGTTAAAGGTCAAGCAAGACGGAAAGTTCGTCAGAATATCTCCAAGAATGGTACGAAGACAATGGAATACATAACGAAAAGAATTATCCAAGAGGTTAAAAAAAGAGTTTAGTCAAGTCATAGGAAAGACGGAACACAAAGATAATTATGTCCAAAAGATAACACGAAAGCAATCCTGTTGGAGAGTCCTAGAGAACCTATAATCCTAATTGTAGATGTAGATAGAACAGAGTTAATCAAGACGGGAAAGAATGATAATAAGGATTTATTCCTGCTCATTCGGTCATAATCAGAGGGGATCAAAATCTTAACGATATTGAAATTTGAGAAACAAATCAAGGATAAGGAATAAGTCAAATTTCCTTTATGATAGAAAAAGACAAGTTTCATAAGGAAGTCAAGTTAATCATCTCTCTGATACTATCAAATTTATCTGATCATTAATTGCCATTCATACCTTTATCTCACAAGTCCAATGTGAAATTCAACATTTATATGACTACTACCAAAACTGTACCCTTCTGTCATAAAGATTGAACATTAACATGTTTACCATAGGCCTAATTGCTAATTTCCAAAAACATATAACTCAAAACTATCCACTTAATCATCTTTAAAATCATCTTTAATTCCAAATTCTTCCACATTGTCATAAATTGATCCGAAACCTCTAAATCAAGTTTATGAAATCCTTGAACTTGTTCAAATCACGCTCCTCCAAATCGAATCTAATACTACTAGGCCGTACAAAATTTATTCTCCATTATAAAACCAGCTTTCATATTCTCTTCATCGTACACTTTCAAATGTTATCCACCTTAAATAAAATTATCCACGAAGTCTCTTTTTTTTTTTTTCCAAAATCTCATATTCCTACGAAGATATCACTTGATAACAAAATATGCCTTCTGATCTAGATGATTTACGACACTTCCTTAACTTTTTCAAGGTGAAGAGATACAAGAATTTAAATGATTTAACAGTGTAGTTGACAGAAAAAGGTACAAGATAGATGATTGGTGAAATCGGGACATAGTTAATCAAGACGAAGAAAATAATGGTAAGGCGAGGAAATTATCATACGATGAGAAGGAAAGAAAGAATGACGAAACAAGAAATAATAGTAGGAATCATTCTTGTTCATTAGGTCAAAAGAAGTGAATCAATTTAAGATATGTTCTGATAACCATACACATCTATCTAGAATCATGTTGCCAGAATTTTTGCCACACCAGTATGCTTAGATGCAATAAACGATAGAGTCATAACTATGGTATACACCCTATAATCATGTTATCTAGAATCCTTGCCACGCCAACCGGTATGGCTGCAAGAAAATCTAAATTCTATGAATAGAATAGTATATCCAAAATCAGGCTCTATGTTTTTGTCATACCAGCTAATATGGCTGCTATAAATTCTAAACTTCATAACTAAAGCAGACATTTACCTTATCAGGATATATAACAATTTAATCCACAAAATTTATCATGATGCAAGATCAACGTCAACAACAAAAATCAGAAATTACATTCAACAACGAATTTAAGGAAAACAAATAGAAATAAGTGAAAACATATTTCTAGATAAGATTAGAGTGAGATCCTCAGGGGTCATCCCAAGGGTACAAACTTGGTCTAAATTGACCCACTGAAATACAAACAAGAGACTAAATACAGTTAACGGTCCTATGCTGTGACGAGTTCTCCTATGTTGCAATCCTAGCATTCCTCTAGGTGTTCTAAATATTATTCCTAGTGTTATCAAGTTATCCTAGATCCTAATTGCAGGCATGTTTGGTACAATAACGTAACCAAACAACTTAAGTCTGGACCTGCATGGGGGCACCACTAAAAACATGTCACGATCCGCTACCCAAATTGTTGGGCCAGGCCGAGTCATGCCCAGCCTACGTTGAGATAAAACGTAGTAAGCTGTTCTAAAGACAACAGGATAAGACTAAATATGCTAGCAGTTCTATAAGTGAAGAAGAATCATAAATGCTCCAAACACAAAAGTCGTCGTATATATAGTAAAATGTCCAAGTACAAGTGAACTGAAATATAAAACTGGATACATGTCCAGTTGCAAAATGTATAGTCTAATACATGACTACTGTCAAAAGTCTAATAATACAAAAGACAACTAGGCGAGGTTTTCCGCAGGAACATCCTCGTAAGGCAAAGCCGGGTCCTCGGCAGTAACTCCATAATAGGTGTCGCAGAGTAACTCCTCCTCAGTAAGGACACCTACAACGTTATCCTGTCAGGACGGGAGCAAGTACTGAATCTAACAAACTAGCATATGAAACATGAAAATAAACATGAGAGGAATAACTGGAAAGCATGGCATCACATAGTCTATCATGGCAAGGATACATATGTCATAGAGACAGATGTATATGTAATGTTTAAAACTGTAGCAGGTACGTGATCGGTCAATAGATGTACAATGTACTGAGGCACAATGTAAATAAAATGTACATACGTACAAGTGCACAAGCATAGGTGTACATCCGTACAGAAATGCGGGATAATGGGCTACGGCGCAGATTCATATAGAATGAACTTTGCTCGGTACGATAATGGGGGCATGATCACGTACTCAACTATCAGTTTCCCCATAACCCATATTCTATCATGTGAGGGATACATAAAGACTGTTCTAAGCATGGTAGTAACTGAAAGTACAATATGTAGAGATCTAACTTGTCACTCCAAGGATCAGCATTTAACATGGTGGGGTTTGCAGTTCATTTATGTAACAATATGTAAAGTTCGTAGAAAGTACTTGCCTCTAGCAAAGTAAAACAAAACAAGCTGCGATAACAGTGCTATGGATGTCCAGTAACTCGTCACTGTAGAAGTAAATACAATAACTTAGTTTTTATACTAAATTAAAATACTATGACACTAATTGGTGCAATACGACTTGGGACTGGACACCTAGCCAAAATGATGACTTTAGCATAGGAGACCAATGTGGGGTGACACAATACTCAAACTAACTTTCTAGGGTCTAGAAATCAATAAGAAAATCAAGTCATGAGTGCGCTACTACGAGCCACTATATCGAGCTAGGCATATATAGTAATCTGGAGTGCACCATAACAGGCCACTATCTATAATTTGGACATAGAACAATACGTGAACATAAGCATGTACCATGTATATAGAGTGTACAATCATTCTTTAACTATCCAAGGTCATCTAATCATGTTAAGAGTCTATTACAATCGAGAAAATATCAAAAACGGACAAAAACTGGCAAAAACGGACAAAAACAGCCTAAAACAGCATAAAACGGTATACCGGCGGTATACTGCGGCATACCGACGGTATACCGGACTAAAGACAGTAAGTTTCTGGTGCCAAAAACGGCATACCGACGGTATACTGCGGCATACCGGCGGTATACCGTTTTTCCAAACAGCAACAAAATCCAGATTTTTGCTAAAACTTGTTTCGGCCATAAAAACTTCATTTTAAATCAAAATTCGGACTTTCAAAAGTCAAAATTGAATAGAATTGAATTTCCAACAACATGGAAGTATTAGTTTTCATAAATCAAAACATTTGATAGATCAAAACCTCAAAATACTCGAAAATCATATCTAGAAACTCAGATCTACGCAATACTGTCAATCAAAACCAAAAGTGCTATATACTAAATATGTTAACAATTTAAAGAAGCAAATTATAGGCCAATAAAACTCTAGTTTCCATGGAAAACAAAAATAAAGTATGGTCATGCCACTTTTGAGCAAGATACACTTGCCTAGGTTAAGCTCCAAGCCTAATCTTCTAGTCCACCACCAAGAGGGGTACGAAACCACACTCTAGACCTCAAGGCCAAGCTCCTAGCAAAGCTCCAAGGGAAGAGAAAGGAAGAAAAAAATGAAGAGAAAGTGAAGAGAATGAAAAGAGAGAGGAGAGAGAAAGTGAAAGGGTTTATATAGAAGGGAGAATTAATCTTAGCCGTCGGATCGTGATCCAAGTGAAAATCTAAGTCAATCCTAACCATTCAAACAAAACCAAATATCCAATGGGTAATAGGGTACATCTACACTATTCATGAAAATATCTTAAACACTATTCACGAAAATATCTAAACACTATTCACAAAAATATCCGAAACACTATTCTTGAAAATATCTGAAATCGAAAATATCTAAAATGTAGAAAATCTGTCTGGACGGTATGCCGTCGGTATACTCCGGTATACTGGCGGTATGCCGGCCAAGAAAAAATCTATAAGTTAGGAAACATTTTTAAAGCATTACGAAAATCAAAAAAATACGAAATACACTACAAAATACGTATCCGTATATAAATACCGATACTGTGAGAAAATATTTTATTCAGAAAAATAAAAATAAACCCTGAAATTCAGGGGGCTTACATTATCCCCCAAAAAGAGTTGTTGTAAGAGTATTTTTGGTCATTTCCGAAAAAATGATCAAAATACCCTTCCAGTTGTCTAAAAACAGCAAGTAACATGGGATAAAATAGTCATTTGGCATCCCAATGGTTACAAACACAAAAAAAATCAAAAAATCGGCCGAACCGGACCTGGACCGGGCCGGTCCGGGTCGGCCCGGTCGGACTTGAGAGGTTTGCTCGGGCCGGACTAGTGGGTCGAGGAGAGAGGACCAACCCGCACGTATGTGGGGGCGGTTCAGAGCCGATCCGGGTTGTTGACCGGGCTCGGGCCGGCCCGGACCGAATTTGACCGTGCTCGGGCCAGCCCGAACCGGATTTGACCGGGCCGGGCTCGAGCCGGGAACCAGGCCGTCCGGCCCACACAACACGTTGATATTCTTCTTTAGATTCTATATACAAGATATCTATATTTTGAATGAACTTAAATGCAAACAGAAAATTTGCTCAAACAAAAATAAAAATGTTTTTAATAGAATTAAGTAAAGTGAAAGAAGTTAGTAAAAGTTAGGAAGAGATACACGTTCTGCCAGTGCGGTTGGCGGAAACTGACTTGTTGAATTTTTTCACGTTCTGCCAGTGCGGTTGGCGGAAAACTGACTTGTTAAATTTTTTTTAATTGGCAAAAATTATGTCAAATTTCTACCTACAGAGATAATTCCAATCGGCTACACAAACATTGTTCAAACGTACCATTTAGCTCACCCGACTACAAATTATTGGTCAAGCCGCATGCAACTGTTCCAAACAACATTTAATATTAACGAGTTTAGGTTCCTTTGCAAGTATTTAATGTTAACAAGATTAGGTTCCTTTTCAAGTAATCAAGTGCCAACCACCAGCTCAGTGATGTTAGGCTGGAACAAGTCCGAAGAGAATTAATGGTAAGGCTTTGCATTCACTAATTGGTGTCACGCGTCATCTTCATCTTCAGTCATATGTTCATTCTTGCCAGCAGAAAAATTGGAATTCTGCCGTGTCAGATGGTTGCCAAAATTTCTAATTCAGCAAGTAAGTTTTCCACCAACCACGCTGGCGGAATGCGTCTCTTCCTCTCCTTTTTCTTAATTTTCTGAAATCTATACTACTATATAATACCAAAAGTTGTACTTCACCGTGAAAGTTTTCTTTCCAAATATACCATTGCTTATATTTACTAATAAAAAAGATTACTTAAATTAAATAGGGGTAACTAGTTAATTACGGGATGTCTTTTGATCTTTCTAAATAATCTTACATAATGCATGTATAAAATAATACAATAATAGTAATATAATAATAAGTTTAGAATAATTAATATGGATGATTTTTAGTCTTTATAATAATAATATATTAATATTATTTGCTCTTTTCAAGTAGCATAAAATTCGTGCAGCGCACCAACGCATATACAAGTACAAATGTAATGGCAAAATTTGCACCATTGGTTATGTTGAGATATGTTGTGTCTATCCAACCCCTGTTAATTAGAATCTTATTTAGCCTGAGGACCCGGACCGGTCTCTGGAACTAATCTGATTTTACCCAAATTAAAACCCAGGGGCTGGTTTGAATCCAGTCCTAAATGGTTACAAAATACGGTTCATCATAAACCCGATTCGGCTCAGACCCGGTTCCAAAGCAAAACAGTTAATCATAGATATTATCCGACCCACCCCCTCCCTACCCGATATTGAGATATGAGAAACTCCGTGGCCGAGAAAATTGTCAGTGATATGAATACGGGATAGGTGGATTGATTTCTGATTGTCCTTGTTCGAGTCCGCACCAACCTATGTCAGGTTACCCTTTAGGCTGTGTTTGGTAGAAGGATGTAAAAGTGGATGGAAGAAAAAAGATAAGGATTTATTTTTCTTCCATGTGGAAAGGAAAAATTATTTCTTTTCTTTGTGTTTGATAGCAAGGATGGAAAAGATAAAAGATGCATTTTTCTTTGTTTGGTATGAAAGAAAAAGTGGAAGGAAAGAAAGTAAAAAATATATGGTTTACCAATTCTACCATCAACTAAAAACACTTATTTACCATTTGACTTCATAAATAATTTTTAAATAATACATTCATATGGGAGTATAATTGTTAATTAATACAAGCCTCCACTTTTCCTTCCACTTTTGGGAGGATTGGATTTCTTAGGTTATGAAGGAACCCTCCACTTTTTCTTCCTTCCTATTTTCCTTCCATACCAAACAAGAGAAAATGAATCTTTCCCTTCACTTTTTCCTCCTCTATTTTCCTTCCTCCCACTTTTTTCTCCTACCAAACACACCCTTAAGGTATATTTATTGCAGTGATGTGCCATTGTTACCTGTTACACTGCGTGTTAATTGTTGTATTTATGTTCAAGATAAATATAGGTTGGCCTCCTCGGGAGCCAATTAATATCCTCAGGATCGGTTTTGAAGGAGTACAATGTATGCGACTACACTAAGCCTTCCAAATTCATAGGTCTCCAATTTTTTTATATGAATATGTTATATATTTTACATTTATTTATATATAACTACATATAGATTAAAACTAGTAAAATTAAACATTTTGTCCATACTTAGTTATGGTCTTGTTACAACAAAAAAAAACATAAATATTTTGATGATAAAACAGGTGAGACATCTGAATTTGTTGCTGAGTCACTTAAAGAATCATTCAGGATCAATTACTTAATGTATAAGATCATGCTATCGCATCACTCAAGACTTAAGAGAAGATTCGTACAAAATTAAAACTCTATCAGTTCAAAAAAGTTGGATTCATTATATACATATGATTTGAAAGTTTGTTGTAGTCGTCTAAAAAGCACTTTGGGAATGATGATTGCTTGTTTGAGGACCTAGAAACTTTATGAGATCTTTTTACCAAAAGACATCAAAGAAATTTCGATGATAAATTTTATGAAGAAATTAAAAAAAAAAAAATCATTACTGCAAGCATTGCCTATAGAATTCTATTGACAACACAAGTAACTGTTGCATCTGCAAAATTGAGTTTTTCAAGTTAAAGTTATTGAAATCGTACATGTGATCAGTCATGTTGCGAGAAAGATATTAGATGTACTAGTTCTAATTTCTATTGAAAATGAGTTCTTGAATGTGTTGATCATGAACGATTGATTGATGATTTTGCAACTATGAATGCTAGATGATCATTCTTAATGTGGAGATGACAAAAGATGCTCTCTTTTTCAGCTTTAGTTTATCTTTTTTAGTTGAACATTATTTCAATGGAAAAAATATTGTAGTTGAATGATTTTCCTTAGTTGAGGTTAACTTTGGATAATTTGTCCGAGCTCTCTAGCCTAGTGGTATTAGAGCGGACATCCGGAGGGACCGGCAAGGTTCGAGCCCCCCAATTGTGTGTGTGCGTGTGATTTCAAAAAAAAACTTTGGATAATTTAATTTTTGAATTTTTCTTATTAGAAATTTTTTTATATGATAATAGGCCTCCATTTATTTTTCACACCGGGCCTATTCGTCCTTCATGAATCTCAGTCCCGGGCCTGAATATCCTCATCAAACGTAATTGTATTCCAGTACAAAATCTAGGTTGGTTGGTCGTGTGCCCATAATACACATTTTATATGATAAGATACGGTTAATTAACTATTTTAATCATATAGATCATTGGGAGAGAAATGATTCCAATTTCGTGTACTTGACTGGTTAGCCACTAAATACTGTGATATATTATCCTATTCGGAGCACAATATCTGTTATATTGTTGTTACCGATTCAATGTTATTCCTAGATAAAGAAATGTTGGGACTGTTATATTTAGCATGTTTCTGATTCGATTATGGTCCTGCAGGTGTATCGTTGATGATTGTGAATCTTTAGCAGGGATATATAGCTATGATCTGCTATATACAACTACTCTTACATAATGTTCTGATTACTATTTTTTTACATCTCTTGTAATAAACCAGTTGACTGACATCTACACTGAGGCATTGCCTAGACTATTTTATCTTCATTTCCTCTCCAATCTAGTATTATTATTTGACGACATTTATAATTTAGACCAGTTTTTTTTTTCTTTTTCTTCTGTATATTTTACTCAATTTTTTCATTGAAGTATGTAGATCACTGTTAGAAGTTATTATGGTTTAGTATATTTTTTTCGAGATTGGATTGTGCTAGCCGAAACTAATTTTGGTTCTCGCTTGATCTTTTATTGTAGGTCGGTTTTGGAGGGTCACCCACGATTTCGGTCTCTTGTGAGTCATACGAAATCTGGAGTGTTGTCCTAAACAGAAAATTTTGTCGGACTTATCCTCGGGCATACATTGGCCCGAAACGTGCATGGACCCATAGGATCGACTAACTACTGGTTGGAATCCAGAACTAACACTTGCATGCATGCATCGTGTGAAAGTAAACTAGAGAAAGCAAAAGTGGATTCTACGTCTTCCAAGGCTTGATGACATTCTTCCCAAAGCTGCAATCATGTTGGCTACTACTACTACTACAATCAAATGGAGCCTATATAACCACTCGACTTGGCCAACGCCGACGGAGACAAGAGCCCCAAAACCCAATGCAAATTTTGCGTGCACCTACGAGTGCCCTTCCCTTCTTTTACGGCCACTCGAACAAAGTAAAGTCCTCGCGGCCACTAAATAATTCCACACTCCTACTAACCCCAATGGACCTCAACTACTTTAGGACTCGTACGTGAACGAACTCTTTCAAAAACTCGCAACTAATTAATCATCCCATCTTTGAAAACGCAATGAGGAAACAGCTAATTATCTTCCTCCTTCTCCTCCTCTTCTCCATTGCTCTCTTGTTGGTCCTCGTGAAGCCGAGTAGAGACGTGCCCGTGTCGGTGTCGGTGCCGGATACGATGTTTCGTAGCAGCGAGAGGAGGGTTCCTAAGGCGTCCGACCCGCTTCATAATCGTCGTTGAAGTTTGTTGTTCTTGGTAGTTAGCCAGTTCTTCTCAAATAGCTAGGTTTTTACAGTTTTACTTATTAATGTTTTCAATGCGTTACTTGCATAAAGGTTTGGTTTGAAATTTTGAAGATTTATATTAATTTGTCAAAGGCACGAGAGTAATTATTTGAAGATGAAATAATTGTATAATGTGATTCTCTTACGAAATTGTATCATATTATTTCTTTCTCTAGATAATGTATATTAGAACTCGGAAAATGGTTCGTGGTTGAATGAACTTAAAACTTGCAATATGTCTATCTATGAACTGATAATATATTGAATAGGCCACAGACCAAATTCACACATTTTGTTAGCTTGAAGTGGAATTTCAGTAAGAATATATATATAATTTTTTTTTTGTGTGTCCTACTTGACTCCCTTCAGGCTCGTGGCACGGCCACCCAGCCAATCCGAGCGGAGAGGGGTCTACAATCCAGAGTGCTCAACAGGGAGCCCTCATTCGCGGAGGGAGGTCTACAACCTAGAGTGCTCGACCGGAAATCCTCCTCCATCCAAGTAGACTTGGCACGTCCGTAGCATATAGCCACCCAGCCGACACCCAAGAGAGAACTTGAATCCGGGACCTCCCACGAGTGAGCCCCCTCTCTAGCCACTTGAGCTAGAGCCCATATATATATTTGGTGGGTAACTCTATTGACAAGTAGGATTTATATAATCAGTTCAAATTAGGGCTTTGAAACTTTTTTCATTTTTTTTTCTTTTATTTACTGATTTGAAAGTTCATGGATTTGTGTGGTTCTTGTGAACTTGAATTACATTGGCTGGAGCAAATTCATGGAAATTGACAATAAGGGAATGCCACAAAATCAACTGGCTCCATGGATTTTTGTTGGGAAAAATTATTAATTTATAAGTTGTAATCCTTTGTCTTATATGAACGCAGCCACAAGTGCCGTTATGGTGCAGTGGATTTTCTGTCAGAAACTAGTGATAGGGCGAGATCTGGTCCATCTGGATGTAGAAGGAAAAACCATCATCTTCTTAATTAGATAAGAGGTCTTCCGTAGCAAAAGCCCCCATCCTTCCGACTCGGACACGGACACGGACACGAGCAAAATGGCACAAAATAGTATTTTAATGACGTACGTACTTTGCACTTCGCATATTTATCGAGCGCAATTCTGTGCATTCCGTGATGTCTTGCACGTCTATCACAATTTTTGCGTAAGAAGGTGCTTCGTGCATTCCGTTACGTCTTGCATGTTTAGCACAGTTTTGCACGAATCTGCGACGTTTCGAAGTCTCCACCTCTCTTTCTTCTTCTAGTTCTTACTTGGAAGAAATGGGGCAGTGGCATTCTCAAAGTGAGTCGTAGGAAGATTTGTCCTTCTCCTCGCAAGAGCCTTAGCGAAGCATTCCAGAAGTTCAATAACAGAACTTTCTGATTTCTAAAAACAATTCTGACGACGAATGAAGAATCTCGTTTTGAGCATCATCCCAACAAACATTTTTTTTTTTTTTTTACTCTCCTATTATTGCAATGTGGTTGCATTTTCATAGTCTTTCCATCAGCTTGTAATCTTTCTTGTCTTGAGTGGTTGTACTCTTCAAGGTTGTATTTACAATTTTGTTCAAAAGTAGCATGATTTTTGTAACCGGAGACTACAATCTCAAAGCGAGACTGAACCTTCGCTGACTGAAATTGCTAGGATCTCTCTGAAGTCAGCATGGACCCACGAGCAAGTTTGTTAGACAAACTTTCACATGACCGAAAAGTTGTCTAGAGAACAATTTAACCATTGAAAAAGGAAGATCAAATCTTAATCTTCAGCTAGTTGGAGTAGAATATGTATTGACAACTTCAGAACTAATAATACCAAATACTGATGATGTACAAGCCATTACATGTGTTATCGACTCTCAGCACAAGTGGTAGAAGAACAATAACCTATGTAAGCTATTGATACTCAAATTGTTGTCTAGAGAACAATTTAACTATTGATACTCAAATTCGCAGATTCGTATCTATCTCGCCGAGTTTTAAATCCTAACTTGATAAGCAAGCAAGTAGAGCGATGGCTATATATAGTCCATTTTACATGTGTCAAGGTACACACTTTTTCTATCCCAAAAATGTTGCCAAAATTTCTCTTCATTCTCAATCTAACTTGAGTGATGGAGTGGCACGGAATGATTGCTCAATCACTCTTTCCGTGTGTTTGTCTACGCATGTGAAGGAAAAAAAAAATAACCACAGATAAAACAAAATAAAATAAAATAAAAGTTTGTCGATCTCGTCCACGAATTATCCCAAGGTTCATGGTGAGAGAAAAATATCATCCCATAGCTAACACATGATACGGATTCTAACGGATCTATCTAATAACTATTGGATATTTATTTCATCCACGGCTCGCGCATTTTCAAAGTCCACTAGGATGTCTATAATAGCGGAAATAACACGTTATTCCTAATCTTAACTCTTTGAAATATAGGCATGCACAAATTTGTTTACAATTAACCAACATTATTTTATGTGTAATTTAGATCAAGATTATATCTATAACAATTATTTATGAACGATGTTGCGTTGTTTATCAATAAGGGATGATCGTGCCGGTCTGGGACCACATGGCGTACAACCATTGACTTCCATACCGATCTATGCTAGCAGAGGACAGTTGTTGGCCGCCACGTGGTGGTACCGTCACCGCTTGGGACAGACGAAATATTATTTCCGATAACTTATTTACTTAGCATCCGACCAAGTGTAAATCCACTTCTTCCATCCACTCCACACATCTCGTCTCAAAATACCTACTCTTCACCTCGTTAGGGAAATAACTAACCCAAATTCTCCCTCCAATTCTCCACTTCAAAACTCTCCCTTCCATTTCCCTCCCAACTCTCCAGCTCACTCCTTCTGGCAGCTCATCACCAGCAACAACCAGTCCACCAACCTTACTGAATGCCCCACCGTGCCTCCTCCCCATTCCACCTCCACCTCCGCCCCCGGCCGCCACCTCCGCTCCGCTGCCCCCGTCGCACAGAACCCCCTCGAACACCGCCGCGCTTCCTTCAGCCTCCTGCTCCCACCGCCACCTCCGTTCCCTCGCCCGGACCGACGACCGCGACTTCGCCTTCAACCCCGGGAGCTTTGCGCTCCCGAGGTTCCCCTTCACGGTCCTCGTCGTCTCGACCTCCCTCTCCGGGTTGCCGGTCGACCGCCCGAGGCTCAGTCCCGTTGCGTAGGCCGCACCCCTGCCGGCCTCCGGTCCGACCCAGATTCGCACCCGCGACGGGAAATGGCGCTCCCGTGCGAGACTGTCATGATCCCCTCCGCCGCCTGCAACGTCCTCCTCCTTGCGGAACCCTAGCCTCACTACGTGCAGCCTGATGTTGTCCACGCGTACGCTCACCCGGATGAACCGCGGGTCCTGCATGGAAACCACGTACTCGAGCTGGACGACCGCCTCCAGCTGCTGATGGGCTAGCGCGTACCGGAGGACCGAGTCCTTCGTCTCGACCACCCCGTCGGCCGTTCCGCTGACCCTGGCCATGGCTTGGATCGGCGCGTAGCCTCTCAGAGTCCACAGTCCGTAAGCGTCGACCGCGAAGGACGGGCAGGAACCGGAAGGCGTCGCCGCAGCGGTACTGTCTTTCGGACCCACCGTCTGCAGCTGCTGGAGGATGCTCCACTTGGTGAGCATGTAGCCGAGCGACCGCATGAACCGCTCCTCCCAGTCGGCCCCGATAGCCGCGACGATCCCCCGCATGGCGGGCTTGCAGGCGTCGAGCGTGCGTCCGAGGACGGCAGGGTCGATCGAGCGGAAGAAGAGGAACCCGGCGTCGGCAGGGGCGTCGAATGCGCAGAGCCAGAACAGCCGGCAGAGGAGGGAGAGGGCGAAGAAGGCCGAGACCGACTCGTCGCGGCACGCGTCCACGGCGGCAGCGACGGGCCCGACGTCGAGCTTGGGGGCGGAGGACGAGCGGGAGGGGGGGAGAACGGCGTGGGAAGAAGGAGCGAGGAGGACGAGCTCCTCGAGGAGTTGGGCGAGGAGGAGGAGGTGGGTGGAGGGGGAGGAGAGGGGGAAGGGGTTGGAGAGCCAGAGGGTCTTGGAGGTGTTGGGATTGGACGGCTGGAAGCCGCGGAGGGAGATGGAGAAGGCGACCAGGGTCTCGCTGTCGGAGCCGGCGGTGCGTTCGGCTTTGAGGAGGATGGACTTGTCGGCGGAGGCGGCGAGGGGGAGGGAGAGAGGGGAGTCGGTGGAGGGCCAGTCGGTGGAGCTCGGGAGGGTGGTGATCCATGGCCATGCTTCCTCCATTGCTGACTCAACTGTTGGAGGTTTGTTCAGGGATCGGGTTTATTATAGAAGATGATTGTGTGGATATGAGGTGGGAATTGCTGGTGGGTTTAGAGTCTCATCTTTGTTTGGATGGACGAGTGAATGGTGGCAGTGGAACGAAGTATGGAGTGCAACCAAGTGTGATCAAGCTTGGAGTGAGTCGATCCACATGCATCCATGGGAGTTTGCATTGGATTGCCACTGTGGTGGAAGTTGGATTGCCATAAGAACTTGTGAGACAGAGCAGTAAATAGTGATCGGGACAGGCCAATTGCTCTTGTGCCTCGTCCTCCTTCCAAATTATGTATAACAAACTTAACCTTGAATCTTTCTATGTGTATTTAAGGTTGGCCTGGGAATTTGGGTTGTCTTAATGGAAACTAAATTTGGTTGTCTTTTGACCCAGCCTCTTACGAGACACTTTTTTTTTATATATGTCCTGGAAGGTCACCCGCGATTCCGACTTCTTGCATATCACATTGGCCGTGGAGGTTGTTCCAAGGGGTTATCTAAATTTGAAGTCTTGTCGGACTAATCATATGTGTTAGTCCCGATGCGTACCAAGATGAGAATTTGGGCAAGGAATAACAGAGCTTCTAGCAAGACTTTTCGGTCTACACTCTGTTTTATCCTGATGAAGAAGTCCAGGGTCTACTTGCAAGAAACTTGCACCCTCGAACTTCACGAAATCAGCAAATCCAAGTTAGAAGCACGCAAAGAATTAAAAGTCGTTCTTCCTTACAAACACAGTTGCAAAAGGGATAGAATGTTCACATCAAAAGGGGATGAAAAAAGAAATAACTAAAAGAGTTCTTCTCTTTACGTTCGCAGACGCTACAATGAGATAGAACGAAAAAACTACAAGAGAAGAACAAGAAATCAACTCCTTGATGGGGTGAACATGTCACCGTTGCTCAAAGAAAGATTCGTCCCATATACGATCTGCTCCCAGGATCCAGCAAGTTCACCAAAGAACTTCTGGAACGCTCTTGTCACTCTTGGATAACTTGGAAACTCGAAGGAGAGCAAACTACTTTTAGGCGTGTAGACAATGCTGCTGCTGCAGATGGCTCATGGATGTTCTGGAGCGGGATTCAGTGGCCCTCACTTTATTTCTCTTCCAACTTTTCCAACTCACTCAAATGAGAGGAGTCAAGCTCTATTTATAGAGCTCCCCAGCACCCATGCGCGCATATGGAAGCATATGCGCGCATACGCGCATGGCTGACCAAATTTAACAAAATCTGCGTCACAGAGTTCTATGCACCAACTGTCACGCCCCGATCCGGGAAATCGTTCGTCCTCGCTAGATTTCACCCGAATCATCGTCATCGCTGGGACGTGATGCCGCACGAGCCTAGAGTTGCGCTCGTGCAAGGCAAGATAACAGGTTCACATAGAACTATCTCAAATCGATAACATAAGCAGCGGAAGGAAACGAAGTAAAACATAAGAATCTCTTTTATTGATTTTGAACTGAAGATTACAAAGGCTCTGAATAGCTCAACTTAATATGCCAATTGGCTACAACGCTCATGATCTCTCTAGCTCACAAAGGATTACATTGTTCCATACATTATGCCTCTTTATAGCCACCAAGTAGTCTTCGGCCGAACATCTCCATGTCGCAAGTCCGAACGCCTATGCGGTAGCTCCTCTTGAACGCCAAGGACTCCATGCCTCGGCACGTCCAAGCCAAGCCCCGCCCCGAGCCGATCATAACCTGAGCCTGCACATAAACTAGTGGGGGATAAGTGCTTTCGTCCTCGCTTCGCACTGATCAAGACCCGCTCGCACCAAACCAAACACTTAATCCATTTAGTGAAACATGCATCTTAAATTGTGATCTTTCTATTTAGCCTTAGGTTCGATTTTATAGCAACACTTAAACATAGCACATTATCATAAATGTGTCCCATACCGTGTTCCTGCAGCAGATACAGTTAGACATAATCTGAAACATAAATATGGTGATTCGTGCTCATCCCGTTCCACTTTGCCTAGCCTGCCATGGTTAGAACTTACATAAGCAATCATATCATTAACGCAACAACCAACCATAAACTTAGACCATGCATAAGGGTCGCAGGCCCTGCGCCTGCACACAACTCTCACCTGTGAAGCTGTGAAGGAGAAGAAGTTGGGGATTCCGAGATCTCATTTCATCTGGGTCTTGGCTGAACTGAATTGGGTTTCTTTGGTCCAGACTGCATTCAAGGTGGAGACTAAGATTGGCTATAATCTTTCTTTCCTTCTTTTGGGTACTTTCTATATTGCTATCACACATGCATTGGTGCCAAATAAGTTAATATTTTTCTCAGTTATTATTACCTATATGCTCGCAATATTTTATGGGATTCCTAATGGCTGTGCCTTGGTGGAGCACCCCGGCGCAGTGGCACGGGTCGAGCCTCCTTGGAGGCATGCCTCCAAGCACCATTAAGAAGTGGACACCCTAAAAAATATATTAAGTATTCAACACATATTTAGCGTGTCCTAGTTACTTTGGAGTGTCCGTGTCGTGCCCAACACGAATCCTTCTTTGTACCGTTCTGCATTGACAAAGTTTCTCTGAGTCCCTATCGACCTAACGTCAATCTTGGTGCCAACTTCATGGAAAAAGGTTGTTGTGAGCTTACAAGCAAGGAAGGACCTCGCCATAGACCTAGAAGGCAAGTTTTGGCGGATTGGTAGGCGGTAGGCCTACCTTTTAGGTCTTGTAACGAGTAGCGCAAGGAATAGTGCTTAGGGTGGTGCATGCATGTCTAGGTTCCGACTAGGCCTCTTTGAACAAGAGTACCTGTTGAGAATCAATAAGGGACTTTTAGTCCCACATCGGAATATGTAGTATGTAGAGGAGCTAGACTCCCTATAAGTAGTGAAGTAGTCCATCAATAAAATTATCCAACCATTATTTTTTACATGGTATCAGAGCCATAACTCTCTCTCTCTCTCCACAAAAAAAAAAAAAAATTTAGCCGACCCCCCCCGGAGCAGCAACCCCCCCCCCCCGACCCACCCCCCGGAGCAGCCCCCCGCCCCCGACCCCCCCGACCCCCCCCCTAGGAGCAGTCCCCCCCCCCCCGACCCCCACCCCCCCCGGAGCAGCCCCCCCTACCCCCCCCGGAGCCGCAGCGCCCCCCCCCCCTTCCCCCCCCCCCCCGACCAGCACCCTTCCCCCCTCCCGCCCCTCTCCAGCACCTTCCCGCCCCCCCCTCCAGCACCCTCCCGCCCCCCACTCCTCCCTCTCCCTCTCCTGTAATGGAAACCCTAACCCTAGCAGCCCCATCCAAACCCTAACCCTAACCATAGCCGTCTTTATACAAAAAAAGGGCGTATTTCGAAGACAGACGGCTGCCAAATACTTTATTTTCACCAACTCTAATCATTGCTTACGCCGTTTGGAACTAACAAATGCTTTATTTGTTATTCCTTCTTCACATCGAAATCTCTACAGAGACTGATCATGTCTTCTCTGGTGTCCTGACGTGTTCACTTTACATGCGCGCGCCGGTGCTGGCCATGTTAGTAGCGCATTCGTAAAGTCTGTGACGTCGAAGAAAACGACGAAGACGACGAAGACGGAGAAGCCGATGACGTTGGGGAAGTTGCCGACTCCGACGTCGAAGAAGCCGAAGAAGACGACGGATAGGGTTCACAGTTGAAGAAGGCATGAATTCGATCAGTGGCAAACTGACGGCCGAAGAGATGAAGGCCTTGGTTGATGATATCTTATCAAAAAGATTAACCGAGGCAACCCCACGTGCGATCCATACTGATGTGGATCCGTCACCTTACAAAATGGGAAAATTGGAGAAGTTGGAAGGAACGTCCAACTACTTGAAGTGGTCGCGACAGGCGATGCGAACGCTGAAGGGACGTGGCTTGGTTGGCTATGTCACTGGCCAAGCCAAGGCGCCAGCCGATCACTCCGCAAAGGAGTTTGCTGTTTGGGAGATTGTCAACAACGTAGTGGCTGGGTGGTTGACTGCCTCATTAACCGACCAGGTGTCGTACAATGTCGAAGCAATGGAGGCTGCTGCTGATATATGGCGGACTCTAAAAGATATGTACTCCGGCTCCGGCAACCCTATGCGAGTCTTTCAACTGCAAGATGAACTCGATAGGGTGGCCCAAGACGAACGTACCATCTCTGAGTATGCAGCCCTGTTGAAGAAGTACTGGTATGATCTAGATCATTATGATCCTCTTGGGATGGAAGATGCACAAGTCGAACCAGCATTCGCGAAGTACTTTCAGACATTTCTGGCTTATATTTCGCGGCAGCGTATGATAAAATTTCTGAAGGGACTACACCCTGTATTTGAGCAGAGGCGGAATATCCTCCTATCCCAATCCACGCTTCCGACCTTGGAAGAAGCTATAGCCGTCATGACACAGAAAGAAGCTCGACTGAAGTTGATGCCCAACAAGGGATCCTACCAGGGGAAGCGAGCCGAGGTTGAAAAGTCTGCCCTTGCTGCCTTCAATCAACCTCTATCTGTTGGTGGTGTTTTCCACAATTGTGGTGACTCCGGATATTACATCCGATTTTGTCCAAAACCCTTTCGAAATCAGTCTACTGATCGAGGACGGGGTCGTGGCGGCCGACGGGGTAATAGAGGAGGATATGCTGGTAGACGGGGAGGACACAAAGCGAATCTGGTAGAAGAAGGGGAAGAGAATCTACTGGCTGAAATAACCCCGCTTGAGAGGGAGTTCCTTGAGAAGTTGCGAGGCACAAAGCTGGTTTCGGATGACAGTCCTGGGGCGTCTTCGACATCGGGAGATCACATCACTTACTTTGTCCAAACCGGCACCGGTGATTCTGCACATGCTCTTGCATCTGTCCATCAGCCAGGATGGATAATGGACTCTGGGGCATCTCGCCATGTTACGGGATCCCGTGGTGCGTTTCAGGACTATACTCAGCTACCATTGCCGGAGAGTATTCAGACCGCTGATGGTACATCCAGACATGTAGTGGGTACAGGCACTGTCGCATGCACCCCTTCCATCACTCTAACCAATGTCTTACATGCTCCATCTTTTCCTGTCAATCTTTTATCCATTAGTGCCATTATACTTGATCTTAACTGTACTGTTTCCTTTGACATTCCTAAGGTGACTTTTCAGGAGAAGGGGACAGGACGACGACTTGGGACTGGCACATGGCATAAGGGGCTGTGGTATTTAGACATGACTGGACTGGACAACGCATTGGCATCCTTGGTAGCAGACGCACCACCAGAAGCTTCCTGTCGCAGTGTTGAAGCCGACTTGCTACTCCACCACCAGCGTGTCGGTCATTCCTCTTTTCAAGTTATTAGTCGAATGTATCCGTCCTTATATCAAAGGGCTGATAAAGAGAAGTTATTTTGTGATGCTTGTGAGTTGGAAAAACATACCAGAAGCTCGTATGTAAGCTCGGGGAATAGGAGTTCAGCTGCTTTTGACATGATACATTCGGACGTATGGGGCCCTTGTCCTACAACCGGAATTAACGGTTTTCGATGGTTCGTCACCTTCATTGACTGTTATACCCGCGTGACATGGGTCTACCTTATGAAGAATAAAAGTGACGTCCTTGAGGCTTTTCGAGACTTTCATCGCCGGGTGGAAACACAATATGGCGCTAAAATTAAGTGTTTTCGGTCTGACAATGGGACGGAGTATACTAATAAGCAGGTTGCTGTGTATTTTTTCACCCATGGAATACTACATCAAACTTCATGTGCTTATACTCTGGCACAAAATGGTGTGGCTGAACGAAAGAACAGACACCTGCTGGAAGTCGCACGGACGATGATGCTGGCTATGAATGTCCCGAAGCACTTATGGGGGCAGGCTATTTTGACGGCCTCGTATCTCATCAACCAAATGCCGTCTCAAGTATTGGACTAGAAGACACCATTGGAGATGCTTACTGGGGCAACTACATACACTGTTTCACCAAAAGTTTTTGGATGTGTGTGCTTTGTCCAAGATAATAGGCCCGGCGTTGGCAAACTGGATCCTAGAGCAGTTAAATGTGTCTTTGTCGGTTACACGGTGACTCAGAAGGGATATGCCTGTTGGAGTCCAGTCGAGCGGAAGATGTTTGTCAGCATGGACGTTACATTCAGAGAACTCGAACCATACTATATATGGTTCGGATGAAGGTTCAGCATTTGGTGACACATCTAACACAGGTGGTGTTCGATGTGAGGGGGAGATAATAAGCCCAAATGTGGTCGTCGGATCGGTTCCATGTCCGGTTGTAGAAAACTGGACGAAAGGGGAAGAGCACAGTGACTCAGATACAGAGAATGAAGAAGAAGATACATATGTTACGCAAGGGAAGCAGCAGACAAGGGAAAATGAGCTCCAAGTCTACAGAAGGAGACAACAGAAGTCCAGTACTGTGCCTATGCCGTGCCCTGTGCCTATTGTACCAAGTCCCTCGTCTATTCCTGCTCCAACTCTTGAAGATGTTGTCCCCGCACTGAATCACTCGGATTCTGATGCGGATCTCTCCGACTCGGATGGTATGATCTCTCCACCACCTATTGCTCCCTTAAGGAGATCTTTTCGCATCAATGCGGGTAAGACTCCTAGTCGTTTTGATGATTATGAACATGACATTGCCAACTTCTTGTCTTATTCTAACATTTCTTCGAATTATCGAGCCTTCATTGCATCGTTAGACTCTACTTCGTTGCCCAAGTGTTGGCAGAAAGCAAAGAAAGATCCAAGGTGGAAAGCTGCAATGATGGAAGAACTTGGGACACTGGAGAAAAATAAGACATGAGAGCTGGTTCCATTACCCAAAGGGAAGAAAGCTGTGGGATGCAAATGGGTGTACACAGTGAAAGAGACGCCAGAAGGAAAAGTAGAGCGGTATAAGGCGAGGTTGGTTGCAAAAGGATTCACACAGTCATATGGCATAGACTATGATGAGACGTTTGCCCTAGTAGCAAAAATGAGCACCGTGAGAACTCTGGTCTCCATTGCAGCGAACTATGGGTGGAAGCTGTACCAGCTGGATGTAAAGAATGCCTTTCTTCATGGGGACTTGCAAGAAGAAGTATACATGGAGCTCCCGCCAGGGTGCTACACGACGGAATCAAACGGAGGGACGTCGCAAGGAAAGGTGTGTAAACTGAAGAAGTCGCTATACGGGCTCAAGCAATCTCCTCGAGCCTGGTTTGACAGATTCAGAAAGGCTGTTACAGGCATGGGATACCGTCAAACAAATGCAGATCATACGGTCTTCCTCCAGCATGCAAGAGGCCACATCACTATACTTGCTGTATATATGGATGATATAGTGATCACATGTGATGATGAAGTCGAGATCACTAAGCTGAAGTCAAAACTCGCGAAGGAGTTTAAAGTGAAGGATTTAGGAGCGATGAGGTATTTTCTAGGTATCGAGGTGTGTGAAGGCGAACAAGGAATTGTTCTCTCACAGAGAAAATACACAATAGATCTGCTGAAGGAGACATGGATGCTGGAATACAAAGCAGCAGTCACTCCAATTGACCAGAAGTGCAAGTTGAGAGCAGAAGCAGGAGAGCCAGTTGATCGTGAAAGATATCAACGACTTGTAGGGAGATTGATTTATCTGGGGCACACTCGCCCTGATATCTCATTTGCGGTAAGTGTAGTGAGTCGCTACATGCATGATCCAAGAAAGGGTCATATGGAAGCAGTATTTCAGATCTTGAGATATCTGAAAGGAACGCCGGGAAAGGGGCTATGGTTCAAGAAGAATGGACGCATAGAAGTTGAGGGATACTGTGATGCAGACTGGCGAGCTGCATAGACGACAGAAGGTCTACCACGGGATACTGTGTTTTTGTAGGAGGAAATCTGGTCTCATGGAGAAGCAAGAAACAGTCAGTGGTAGCACGGTCGACAGCTGAAGCAGAATACAGAGCAATGGCTCTGGGAGTGTCAGAGTTGCTATGGGTGAAAGCATTGCTGACAGAGTTGAAGCTGGATAAGGGAGCACCATTGCGTCTTCTGAGCGATAGTCAAGCTGCAATAAGTATAGCTAACAATCCAGTTCAGCACGACAGAACGAAGCACATCGAGATTGATCGATTCTTCATCAAGGAGAAGCTGGAACAAGGGATACTGAAGATTGGCCATGTCCGCTCAGAAGAACAAGTTGCAGACTGTCTGACTAAGGATCTTAGTTCATTAAGTCTGTCGAAGCTATGTAACAAGATGAGGATGATCAATATCTATCGCCCATCTTGAGGGGGAGTGTTGAGAATCAATAAGGGACTTTTAGTCCCACATCGGAATATGTAGTATGTAGAGGAGCTAGACTCCCTATAAGTAGTGAAGTAGTCCATCAATAAAATTATCCAACCATTATTTTCTACAGTACCTTTTTTTCACAAGATGCGGGTTTTGGGCAACGCCATTTGCTTAGGATACTAAGTGTTGGCCTAGTCTAGGATGCCTAAGCCCGCCTAGGGCCTGCAGTTCCAATGCTACACGGACACGGATACAACACGACATGGTAAGGACACGGAGACATGGACATTGACGTCTATTTTGGTACGCCCTAGTGTATTTTGGAGTGTTCAGTTGTGTCTAATACATGTCTGCTGACACGACATGACAACATTTTTGGAGTGTCTGTGCGTGCCAGTTTTCCATTCCGCAGATTCCACGACAGAGTACTCAAAAGCGGCTTAAGACCGCGAAAAGTTCAAGAAAGCGGACTGAGTAAATGGTCGGCCGCTTACATGAGCTGTGTAACACGATAATGCGGACGATTAATGAGAAATTGTTGATTAATCAGTTACGGATAGGTTAAATTACTTTTTCGACCTGTATAACACGATTATGCTATGATTGACGATAAATTTCTGATTAATCGGTTACCGATATGGGGTACTAGGTCAGATTCACATACACATCCATGAACCTGACTCATTATTATATATAACTCAAGTTAACCTAATTACCTCTCTCATTCTCGATGTCCTTTCTTGTCAAACTTGTGGCCTCTCTCTCTCTCTCTCTCTCTCCGGGATCTTGGAGCTCCTTTTGACAACAAATCCATAAACGATTGGTTGTTTTAACTCTTGTTAGCAACCACCCGAATAAAATGCGTATTATACGCAAATTTTTCCGTATCTTACATAAACGTATAATACTTACGTACTTTTGAAAAATTCGAATTTGTACGCGAATTTTAAGCCCGTGGCATTTTAAACGCGTACCGTATGAATTTTTAAAAAAATTTGGCCAAAAAAATTTGACCAAGAAATCCAACAGTCTTGACTTTCTTGACTCTTGCTGTTATTAGATATTAAGACTGGCACAATTCTCAAAAATTATCAAAATAAAAGAAGAAAAAGTCTTACAGTAAAAAAAAAAAAAGAAACCCAAGAGTCTTTGCACATGTTGCTTGCAACAATCAAAGAAAAATCTTTCGGTTTTCTATCATCCAATCTCTTATTATTCTCACACTGAACCCTTGTTTATGAAGGAGTAGAGGTGGGTGAACCCTATATATATGCCGAATTTTTAGTGCTGAATTGGTTCATATGAAACGTACTAAACACGAATTAAATCTGATCCGAATATTTTTCTTTAGACGAATTTTTGACCGAATTTTTGACCGTATTTTACTTATATTGTGCCGATTTATACTCGTCCTTTTGTCGTTCCGAATTTTTTCAGTTTGCCGAATTGCTAACAAGGGTTTTAACTTGTTATTTGTACCTCTTTTTTAACTCTATGGAGTAAGAACTCTTTTGTGTTTTTCTATAACTATTCAATACTATGTTTACTTGAATTTTTCTATTTTTTTGGAGAAAACAGTCTAGGTAATCTGATTGATCGCCGCTTAAGTCCAATTAATCATTCCATGGTCGTGGACCAAGTACGTAGTGAAACCACAGAATTTAATAGTCCATGCTTCCTAGGCCTGAATTATTTGTTTCAGGTACGAAGCGCCTGCCTACGCCCATGCCTAGGTTCCTGTCTTTACACCCCCCTATTCATCAGATAACAAGCTTCCCAATTCACCAATTGATCCTTCAGTATCCTTCTCAACATGTGATTTTATACTAATTGATTATTTGGCGGGTGTAGACATGCCATTTTGGATGGTAATATTTTTCCAAATTTCAGTTTATGAAATAGTTGGTCCTTCAAAGAATTTGCTTCCTGTAGTCTGTAGTTTGATAGCGGTAGTATAGTACGTTCATCCTGGAGACATCTGCAGGTTGAAAATTGGAAGTGATAGAATTCTAGATTGAGAGAATTAATAGCTACACTTATGCCTTCACTTCATGGTTGTTCATGTTAGGAACAAATAGTAGGATTTAAAACTTAATACCCACCATTAGCTTGCTACCACGGCTCCTTGAAAGAAAGATAAGCGGGTTTATGAGTTCCCCCATTCTAGGATACTTACATATTAATATCCTTATGATGGATTGAGAAACAAGTGAGAATTGATTGGACTGATATCCTCAGATTTCTAATGTCTACTTGGGCTTATTATGTGCTGATCAAATATGTCAACGGCATGTATAGTTAAATTCACCTTATCTACCCATGGAAACCTCTGATCAAAGGGTTATGAGTAGCTGTTTGAACTCAGATGCTGGCCCAATTACAGTTTACTAATATATCTTTTCACGATGCCTTACACTTACCTTGGTGGTCTGTTTAATATGTGTTTATTTTGGAAGACATAATGATGGAGATCCAATTCGAGTTTAAGAGTTGTATGACTTGTTTATTAGCTTTGGTTTATTTATTTGAGTCTGAGTTGAGTCTGAATTACTTAACTTTTACTTTATCTAGGAGTTTCATTTATTTGGAAACTTGTTGCTTGTTAGCCAAGTGTAAAGTCTATAATATGAGATGTATTGATTACTAAACTTGGTTGCTTGTTAGCCAAGAGTTGTCTCGGTCTAATTTTGTTTTGTATGAGCAGATGTCTTTGGATGGCTCGAGTAAAACTTTGATACCGAAGGGGGTATTATGACAAGTGGGACCCCCTCAATATTTATGTATATATATGTTTACACATTTTACGAAGAGGGAGGGACCCACATGTCATACATAGAGGATACCAAAACTTTGATACCCCCTTCGGTATCAAAGTTTTCTCCGGATGGCTCTGCTTGAGCTTCGGTGAGCATTTGCAGGCTTTGTTATAGAATGTTCTGTATCCAATCAGATAAGACCCGAACTTCATCAAGTGTCATCAGAACTGATTAGAATATTGCTTGCCTACTAGTGGGTGCAGATAAATCGGATGCTACTTAAAATAATTCAATTGCTTCGAAGTTGAGTAACTTGACACTCCTCCCTCAGATTGTATTGTGTCTTTTTGCATTAGAATTCTCCAGTCTTGATTACAACTCAAGTTTGATCAGTTCGAATTGAACTATAGTTACAATTATTGAGACAAATCAAATCTAGCCGTGGCACATCACAGTGTTCTGAGTCTTTTGGATTCAATTCGTAAGTCAACCCAATGGCCATATCTGTCTTTGCTTGCTGCTGAAGCACCACGCCAGGTGGACTTGGTTACATTGGTTTGGAGATTTGGACAATATTCTTCATGGAAGATACTGCACGAGTAACTTTGCGTCTTAACCTTCACGAGTTCCCGAGCGTCACAACTCGAGCCAGTTGTTGATCGACAAATAACTTGCTGACTTCAGCTTCCTAATCATATTCAACATAGAGCATCTCCAACCCTAATGTCTTGTAATGTGATGTGATTCCTATGTGGCATGAGGCACAAGACAATGTCTTTCCTAGGTGGCAAGATTATATTCACACAAGACAATGAAGTAGAAAATCTTCTCCAATGCAAAAAAATTGAGAAGACAATAAAATCTTTTTTTTTTTTTCAACTTCCAAGACAACTTCCTCCCTTCTTTCTATTTTTTAATTCATAATTGATGTGGAGGTAAAGACATTGTGAAGTGCATTGTCTAGAACTAGACAACCAACTTCACAATGTCTTTGCCATGTCATGCCATGTCAACTTCACAACTTTTTTGACATTTTCATTAGAGAAGGACTTTTTGAATAAAGCCTTGTTATTCCTATGTGGCAACAACTTTTTTTTTTTTCTAAACTCACACTTGCATTGGAGATGCTCTAAGACGTAATCTAAACCTCATCCATTGTGCTTCTTAGAGCATCATTAGTAAGGCCCATCCCATTTTCTAGATTCTAGATTTAGAATGTAGGAGCTCATTTTGTAGAATAATAAGTTTCATCCCTAGTCCCAATTTCTACAATTTCGGTCCCAACCCATCCATGAGTGCTAAGGGTTGGGCCTCCCAATTTCTAGATTCTAGATTGTAGAAACTCGTTTTGTAGAATAGTAAGTTCCAATTTGGAGCCCAACTTTCTAGATTCTAAACTTTATATTATTTTTTTCCTACATTAATTTTTGACCACACAATTTTTGAGACCGGAGTTCACTTTATCATTTCCTACTATTCTCATACAAACCCAACCCATTCTACATTTACCTTTTTTTTGAAATTTTGGGCTCCAAATTGCATTGGAGAGTCCCAACTACTAACGATGCTCTTAGAGGAATTAAACCTTACAGTGAGCTTCCAAACGTCACATAGGAATTGTCCCAGAAATTTCCTTCAATACTTTCCACTTCTTTCGAGCAGTTATACTTCTCAAATTCGCACATGAGATCATCTTGATATGCTGCTTGACAATGTAGTAGATCTATGATATTCTTTTTTTTCTTACTGGATTTGATGTGCCTCTAAATCTCTCTTATATTGAACAGTAGTACCATATTATCCAAAATCTATGGTTTTAGGTAGAACCCCAAACCAATGGATCGAGATGCGAGCTGAAGGATGAAATATCTTAGAGAAAGAAAATTGTTAACGCAGATAGCATTTCATGGTGTTTAGTATGTTTAGTTAGGAAAGCTTAGTTGGCTCCAAGGTACAAGATAGATGCCTCTTAAGTTGTTAAATACACAGAATGAAATTGAAGGTTTAACACTTGTGAATGATGTGAGGACTGTAGTTTCCATTTGTATATGCTGATGTAGTGCGATGTCATTCTTGACACAGTCTCTGTAGTTTGCCTCTCCTCCAGTTTTCACACCTGTTGGAGAAGGTAGGTAGTGCCGATAAGATCCGGAAGGCATTGGTTTATTGTGGAACGGTAGGCAGAATCCTACTCTGTATTTTGGTCTTCTTAGCTTCTGTGACGTGCTCTTAGCTACCTTTTTCTTCTTGAAGTGGTTAAGAACTTTTACTACTATCCAGGGCCGGCCCGAAGGGTTGGGTTGCCCTATCATGTAGCTAATTTTGTTTGTCCCTTGACCCTTATTGTCAGCTGGTCCTGGTGGCCCTAACCTTTGACATTTGGTGGAATCATGCTGAGCCCAAGCCCCAAGTCTTGTCTGACTTACCCCAGGGCCGGTCCTGCTACTATCCCTATATGGGTACATGATGAGTACGACTACTGGTTGCAGCCGATGAGAAATGCACTCAGATCGTCACTGTATTGCCTTGACCAACTATATCATCTGAAAAGTCATTATAACTAAGATAACCTTCTCTCAACCATTTGAGTTTGGCCTTAACTATTCCTGTTATTACCGACAACTTTGGTTGTATAGCAATATTCTCTAAATTCTTGTTTAGAACTTTGATCCATATTTACTTCGGTTTCGGCCTAATCTCCTTTACCTTCTACAAAGTCTGGTGCCTTCCTTACTGAGGGTCCATCGGATTCTTAACAGAAACAGAAGTTTTACTAAATTCTGGAGTTACTAGTTACTGATACTAGATTGCACTTTTTACACGCTAGTAGAAATCACAGTGGAAGTTGTAAAACAATCCAAAACAAAAAACAAAAAAACATTGTACAATATGCCTTGCTGACCTCCAGAAGGAATTTGCACTTTATGTAGGACCGATACTAAATTTAATTAGTTACTATATTTGGTTGATAAACAAATCAGGGCCAGTTGACTTCCAAGAGCATAAACAGCTAGTGGAAGATAAGTATGTCATAGCCGAAGATTTAGGTCAAGTTTCTGTGATTCTGATTGTTTTTTTGGCTGCTGAGGGTCCTGTTGAAAGCTTCTAGACCACCTCATATTTGATTCTTCTTCAAGAGAGAAGGGTGTCCAATTCATCTTGCCATTGGAGGCCACGTCCTCAAATCTTGCCACCATTCCCATGCCTCCCTCTCTATGGGGCTTGTGGACTATCGAGTGAGAATGAACCCGCAACGATTGGAGGAAAGGAGCATCGAAGGACAAGCCCATCACCAACCTCTGTGACTGGTAGGACCTCCGAGCAGCACCCCTCTCTCTCTTGTGGGCGTTCTGGTGGCCCCCCAATGCCTGGGAGCTAAAGAACTTCCTCATGCAGAAGTTGCATGAGAATACCTTTTGGGAATTGGGTTTGGATTGGGAAGCAGAAGGATCCCCGGAGTTACTTGACGTGCTTCCACCTAAGGTCAGGTCCAACCATGTCCCTGAATTGTCTTCGCCGAGATCTCCATCATCAAAGTCACTGGAAGGTGACCCTGATGTTTGCTGAGTTGATGATTTCTCTCCGACATCTTCCTCCATCCTGGTAGTGTTTAATATCTGTTAAGGAAGAAGAAGAAGAAAGGGGACGGGCACGGAGTTATTGAAAGAGGAAGCTATAGGAAGTCACAGACTCTGGGCTGTTGGTGGTTTCCCTTAAAAAGGAGAAATGCAAGGGAGGTTGAGACTCTTGAGACCTATCAGGAGGAATATAAGTGTGAGTGGATATTTTTAGCTGTTTGTCCATTTAATCCCCTATTAGAGGCCCACATTGTGGTGCCTGTTATTCCAGTGGCAATGCCTTTGTCATGTTTAATATCAATCTTCAGATTCCCTTCACGTCTTTTTCCTGAACAGGTCATACCCACTTTTCATGGTTCTCTTCTCTGAAGCCATAATACAAGGTTGACAGTCCAAAGACAGTTCCATCGAGCCTGTCATATCTTTCTTCGACGGGTTGAAAATAAACTGATCTTACCTATGTTATATATATATATATATATATATATATATATATATATATATATATATATATATATATATCCAGATTGTTTATTAAGTTCAGTAATCCCACCAACTAATCTGCATGAGTTAATCATGAGTTAATCTTGATAATTCATCAAGAACATGTGATCTGTTTGGACAGTCTGCCAATGGAGAATCATTTTGATCATCTTTTCTTTCTTTTCGGGGACCATCATCTTGATCACATTCTCTATCTAGATAACGGGATTCTTGGGGATTTAGTCTAGTTACTTTGACTTCTTTCTGTTTCTGTATGATTGAGAGATCATTTTGAGATTTACACCAAGCACTTCAAGTAGTACCTGTATGGAAATCTTGTATAGCTTTTGAAAATGGAGCTAGTCTTTTACTTGTACACCTTGCTATTGGAATGAAGTGGAGATGCCATTATGTCATTGTCCTTGCATTTCCCACACCCACACCCACACACACACACGTAAGTACCAATAATGGCGAGAGGAAGTTTCTAAGAGGTCTTACATTAACTTTAGTTCCTAACTTGTGCTGTATCCATGGAATATCTGCCTACTAATTGTTGTAACCTGAGTTGCAGTCCCATTCACTAGTGGGGACGTTTCAATTTATTATGCTATCCGAACCACTTGTACTGTGCTGGTCGAGTTGTGTAGGGGTGGTGGAGAAGACAATGGGAAGCTCAGTTCCCCCAAAAGGTTAGCCTCTGTAGCTTTGTTCTGAAGGGTGATGCAATCTTTGATGCCTAAGTTTGATAGTGGGGAGAATTCCTGTGGTGTTGGAATGGTGAGTCACAAAACCTGATCTATAGAGAAAGGCAAGGGTTCTCCTCCACATATTTTCACCCACACTTAGAGACAGACGTTGACCGTTGACGCCATATCAGTAATTTTGTCACAGATATTGCGTCTTGTCCTTGTTAGAAGGATCATGATCACAATGCATGTATTTGTGTCAGTATGCATGTGTCCCCCCCCCCCCCCCCCCCCCCCTGTTATTTGTGATAAGTAATCATCTTTTCAAATGAATTGGTACAATACTCTTGCATGTGAACTCTTGTTTATCACCACTTGAGTCTCATCAACCATTTTAGTGTGATCCCTTTAATGTTTACATTTAATATTATATGAGACCTGTTAGTCCCTTGGCGAACAATCGATGGAAAACCACAAATTCAGAAACTATTGTAAAGACAATGTTTCCAGCAACAACACCTTAAAGAAGGTGATGTTGTATTACGGGAATCTAAAAAGATTTCGTAATATTTTTCGAAGGCAACAGAACCGTATGACTTCTAAAGAGAAGCGACGGTATTCTCGAAGGCAACAGAACCGTATAACTTCTAAAGAGAAGCGACGGTATTCTCGAAGGCAACAGAGGAAGAAGAAAGCCTGCTGGGGTGAAAGATCACCGGCGCTCAAAGCTATATCCGCCTTACGGACAAGCCTCCAGGAACCAGCAAGTTCGAAGAGAACTTTAGAACGCTGGCCAAAAATGTCGACGACTCCTCGAAATAGCAGCAGCACTTCTCTCTCTCTCTGGAAATTCTCTGATTATTTTCTGTAACCTTAGAGAGAGGAGATGCTTCTGATATTATAGGCACGAGATGGGCTTTTCAAATTCTGAACGCACGCCCTGGTTTAATGCCAGATCCGGATTTTCTGGATCTGAGCCATTTTCGGATCTGAGCCCACAAGATCCGCGGACGTTACATAATTTGAACGGCCCACTCGACCCGCTCGACCCGTACGACCCGTACGACCCGTACGTCCCGTACGCTCAGTACGCTCAGTACGTCCCGTACGCCACGCAGGCCGTGCAGAGGCTCGCGCACGAGCGCAACTAAAGCGCACAATGCGCCTAGCGACGAGCTGTCGTGCTAAGTGCAAAGTGCCATCAAAAAGCCACATTAAGCCTCAAAAGCCCATTAGCCCAAGCCCAAGCCCAAGCCCAAGTCCGAGCCCGAGTCCGAGTCCGAGTCCGAGTCCGAGTCGCTAAGCCCCTTCGGGGCTTAGCTCCAATCTATTTTCATTTTGGCCAAAAGTTGGTTTCTTATTCTCACCTCTATGTAAAATCCCCCCACATGGCACCCTCCATTGGGCCTCAACCCATGTGCATCTCTCTATTCCTTCATAAGTAATATATAGAGATACATATTGGTGTGATTTTCCGATGTGGGACTATCTTTTAACAATAGAATGTTGTGAGCACACACAACACATAGAATAAAACACCAACAATCCCCCACATATCTCTATATATATGAGTTAAGCGTTCCACATAATAACTGTCCATTATGCATTAGGATAGATGTCGCTGACGACTTGAATCTTCCCGCATGGATTGAACAACAGTATGATACAAGAATGGACTTCGCCTTGAATTCTGTACCACAACTGTAATTTTTTCCCACTCACATAATGTAGTTATCTGTGCTTCTGGCTGCACATTAAAGGCCTTGTCCCAGCCTGGATTTCAATGTATGTATTTTGGGCGTCTACAAATTTACCCTCAAGAAACGGCCTATTTTTCTGTCCATACATTATAGGTGAGTTCTTTATTAAAGAGACATGGCATGAAGCGTCCAACGCTTCCTTTGCGGTGCTACGCCGCTATGACATGGCCTTAAGCCGAGGACCTTACCCCGAATCACTGGGAACCTCATCGTAGTGTCATACTACCCGTAGCATGAGGTCTAGCCCCTTTGTAGTGCCAAACTACCCAGCATGAAGCCTTACGCTTCTGTGCGGTGTTACGCCGCTACGACATGGCTTGCAAGGCCGAGGCTTTATCCCTAGCCGGATTTACCTCATTGTGGTGTCGTGCCACCCGTAACATGAGAAATACCTCCTCTTTGTAGTGCTGACTACATCCCTCTTTAATTCAATATACAGCATTCGGCCAACTGCCTATTTGCGGTGCTACGCCGCTGTGACTTGGCTAACATAGCCGAGGATTTACCTCTTTCGAGAACCTCATGGTGGAGTCACCGCCACACATAGCATGGAGTCACACTCCTTGTAGTGCTGTGCTACCATGCTTCCTGTAAAGCATAACAGACCTTCACTCAGTCTGAGAACTCATTAAGGCATTATGCCATCCTTTCCACAGGATCAATTTTCCGTAGAAAATTCATAGTAGACAACAGTGGTTCTGGGTCCGAAACCCTTCCATGTTTCGCAGAACAAGTACCCACTGTTAACTAATATTTTTCCAGTCAATAGTCCTCCCTTGAATCAAAAAATTAGATATCTGGTAGATTTCTCTTTGAACAAATAACATAAAATTTATTGATAGGATTATAATGACACAATATTAGAATGCCTTCAAACCCATCTTCCTTGCTGTGTCCTCGACCAGCTGTCGTTTGAGGCCTTTCGTGAACGGATCCGCCAGGTTCTCCTGACTCCGAACATCGATCACTGCAATGACGCCTCGTTTGATGAGATCGTTCACTGCTCTGTGCTTTAACCGCACAGTCCTCTTCTTCCCGTTAAAGAGTTCATTTGATGCTACTGCTGCTGCCGCCTGGTTGTCACAGTATATCGGGATTGCCGGTATCTGAGCTCCAACCACTGGAAGATCATACATGAGCTCCCGAAGCCACTCTGCTTCATCTGCAGCAGCATCCAATGCAAAGAATTCAGATTCCATGGAGGAACGAGATAACATTGTCTGCTTCTTCGATTTTCATGATATAGCAGCTCCGCCCAAGGCGAATATGAATCCACCTGTAGAATACTCGCTCTCCACCTCTGAACACCAGCTAGCATCACTGAAGCCTTCCACTACTGACGGATCTCCGCTGTAGTATAGTGCAAATGTCTGAGTCTTTTTTAGATATCTCATAACACGCTTCACAGCGTTCCAGTGTTCAACGCCTGGGTTGCTAGTGAACCGACTCAGCATTTCCACTGCAAAAGCTATGTCAGGCCTTGTGGCAGTAGTAGCGTACATCAAGCTTCCGATGACGCTGGCGTACTTCAATTGTTTGACGCTTTCTCTCGAATTTGGCTCCAGCTTCTGATCACTCCGGTACGGTGTATCAATTATAGGAAGATCTTGATACCCGTATCGAGTGAGCATTTTCTCAATGTAATGAGATTGTGACAGTGCTATTCCCGTGCCTGTCCGGATGATCTTGAGCCCCAAGATAACATCGGCATCCCCCAAGTCCTTCATACTGAACTTGGTCGAGAGAAATTTCTTTGTCTCTGTGACACAGCTTAAATCCGTACCTAGGATTAGCATGTCGTCAACGTATAGACAAACGATAACTCCTCTTCCGTCAGCAAACTTAGTATAGACATACTTGTCTGTTTCACTGACCTTGTAGCCATTTGACCTTATCACTTTGTCAAACTTTTTATGCCACATTTTGGGAGCTTGTTTCAAACCATACAGAGACTTCATCAACTTGCAGACTTTGTCTTCCAGACCTCTGACGACAAAACCTTCTGGTTGTTGCATGTAGATCTCTTCTGTCAGCTCGCCATTAAGGAATGCTGTTTTCACATCCATCTGATGTATCACTAGTTTGTGTATTGCTGCTAGAGCAATTAACAATCTGATGGTTGTCATCCGAGCTACTGGAGCATAAGTATCAAAATAGTCGATCCCCTGTTTCTGAGCAAACTCTTTGGCCACTAGCCTGGCCTTGAATTTGTCGATGGTTCCATCTGCTTTCATCTTCTTCTTAAAGATCCATTTGCATCCGATGGGTCTTGCTCCTTCTGGCAGGTCAACTAACACCCATGTATTATTGGAGGTGATTGAGTCAATCTCATTGTCTATCGCCTCCTTCCAGAATATAACATCTCTGGTCTTCATCGCTTCATCATAGGTAAGCGGATCTGCTTCCACATGATAAGTGACGAAGTCATCTCCGAAGTCTTTCGGCCTCCTTACTCGCTTAGTTGACGGCTCAGCGAGTTCTGGTTCAACTGGTGTCTCTTCGACAATAGCTTCTTCTTGGACTACTGGTTCTTTAAGGACTTCTGTCTGCTTTGCACTCTTATCATTTTTCGGAAGATCCGCGAGAACAATATTTTTGTGCCTTGCAAACTTGTCTTCAAAATATTCAGCATCGCGAGATTCAATGATATGATTTGATTCTATATCAAGGAATCTCCGAGCATCACTCTTCTCGGCATAACCCAAGAAGATAGCCTTAGTGGTCCTAGTCCCCAGCTTCTGAATCTTCAGATCTGGGAGCTTCACGTAAGCCAGACACCCCCACACTCGAATGACATTCAAGTTAGGTCTGACTTTGAACCAGAGTTCATGAGATGTTATGTCCGAAGTTGCATACGGTACTCTATTGAGAATGAAAGTAGCCGTTAATGCAGCTTCTCCCCAGAAGCTCTTTGGAAGACCCGCAGTCTACAGCATAGAGTTCATCATCTCTGTCAATGTTCTGTTCTTCCTTTTTGCTACTCCGTTGGATTGAGGAGAGTACGGAACCGTCGTCTCATTTATGATTCCATGTTCTTTACAGAATGATGAGAAATCATGAGACCGATACTCCCCGCCTCGATCACTCCTTAGCCTTTTGAGTTGTTGTCCAGTTTGCCGTTCAGCCTCGGCCCTGAACTCCTTGAACTTCTCGAATGCTTCGTCTTTAGACTTGAGCAGGTAGACAAAAGCATACTTTGAGAAGTCATCGATGAAAGTAATAAAATACTTCATCCCGGCTTTTGTAGAGAATTGCTTGAAATCACAGATATCTGAGTGAACCAACTCCAGAAGATCTGTGCTTCGATGGACCCTGTGAAAGGGTTTCCTTGTGATCTTCGTCTGAGCACACACTTCACATTTCTCTACCTTACCCCCACACTTGGAGATAAGTCCTAGGCTAGACATCTTGTTAATCCTTTTACAATGAACATGTCCTAGCCTATTATGCCACAACTCAAAAGAATAGTTCAAAGTAGAAATAGCATTAATATTATTTTTCTGGGTTACAACAAGCTGAATTTTGTACATTCCTTCAGTCTGGAAAGCTTTTTCGAAGAATGTACCCTTCTTGGACATCACCATCTGGCCAGCATTGATGTCCATTCTCAAGCCTGCGTTACAAAGCAGGCTCCCAGAGATCAGGTTCTTAGCAATTGCAGGAACATGCTTCACTCCTTGAAGCGTCAGAGTGTTCCCCGATGTGAGTTTCAGCTCCACCGTCCCGATCCCCAGTACTTCAGCTTGTGCCTGGTTTGCCATTATGACTTTCTCGGAAGTTGGCTCATAGGAGTCGAACCATTCCTTGTCTGAGCAGACATGACATGTCGCACCAGTATCTATCCACCAGTCCGAGTCGACCCCCACATTTGCAACCTGCGCTATCATTGCAACCAGATTAGTAACCAAAGAAACCTTACTAGGCTCACCTTTTTCTGGTTCCTTGCAGTCACTTTTGTAGTGGCCCTTCTTGCCACATTTGTAACAAGTCACATGGGACTTGGACTTCTGATTCTTGAATGAAGGACTCTTCACTTTCAGATTAGTGAAGTCCTTCTTCTTCTTGTGAGGAGAAGCCGCCTGCTTCCCCTTGTACTCTCTGGTTTGGACCAGATTTGCTTTCGCCAGTTGTTTGGACAGAGAATCCATCTTCTGTTGAGAGCGCATCTCGTCCTCAACATGGATCTCTTGCAGAAGATCTTCCATACATATGTCCAGCTTCTTACGGTGCATCCTTGCATAGAAGTTGCTCCAACCCGCAGGAAGTTTAGAGACGATTCCTCCAACGACAAACTTGTCGACAAGAGGCATCTTCTCGTCATCCAACTTTTGGCTCAGCTTCAGAAACTCCTTTACTTGGGGCAGCATAGCCTTCTCATCTTCGAAGGTCCACTTGTGGTATCTTTCAACCAAGAAGATCTTGGACCGATTCTCGTCATCTTCGTACAATTTTCCCAAGGAGTCCCAAATCTCTTTGGCAGAATTCTTCTTGGAATAGGACTCTGCCAGAGAGTTTTCCATGCTATTGAGAATCAACAGATTACAGATACTGTTTTCTCTAATCCATTTTGCCTGCTTGGACTTAGCAGCTGCAATAACTTCTGTGGTTCCGGTTGTTGGAACGATCGGTTCTTCCTCATTCAGCACGTGATCAACTTCCACGAGTTGAATGTTTAAGGTTACTTTCCGTTTCCAGATTTGAAAATGTTCGCCGTCGAATTTCTCCAACTTGTTCAAGTCGGTATTGACGAGCGATGCACGTGAGTTATCCATCTTTTCGATATAGCTTTGAGATTGTTAGTCCCTTGGCGAACAATCGATGGAAAACCACAAATTCAAAAACTATTGTAAAGACAATGTTTCCAGCAACAACACCTTAAAGAAGGTGATGTTGTATTACGGGAATCTAAAAAGATTTCGTAATATTTCTCGAAGGCAACAGAACCGTATGACTTCTAAAGAGAAGCGACGGTATTCTCGAAGGCAATAGAACCGTATAACTTCTAAAGAGAAGCGACGGTATTCTCGAAGGCAACAGAGGAAGAAGAAAGCCTGCTGGGGTGAAAGATCACCGGCGCTCAAAGCTATATCCGCCTTACGGACAAGCCTCCAGGAACCAGCAAGTTCGAAGAGAACTTTAGAACGCTGGCCAAAAATGTCGACGACTCCTCGGAATAGCAGCAGCACTTCTCTCTCACTCTGGAAATTCTCTGATTATTTTCTGTAACCTTAGAGAGAGGAGATGCTTCTGATATTATAGGCACGAGATGGGCTTTTCAAATTCTGAACGCACGTCCTGGTTTAATGCCAGATCCGGATTTTCTGGATCTGAGCCATTTTCGGATCTGAGCCCACAAGACCCGCGGACGTTACATAATTTGAACGGCCCACTCGGCCCGCTCGACCCGTACGACCCGTACGCTCAGTACGCTCAGTACGCCCCGTACGCCACGCAGGCCGCGCCGCTCGACCCGTACGACCCGTACGCTCAGTACGCTTAGTACGCTTAGTACGCTCAGTACGCCCCGTACGCCACGCAGGCCGCGCAGAGGCTCGCGCACGAGCGCAACTAAAGCGCACAATGCGCCTAGCGACGAGCTGTCGTGCTAAGTGCCATAAAAAAGCCACATTAAGCCTCAAAAGCCCGAGCCCGAGCCCGAGCCCGAGTCGCTAAGCCCCTTCGGGGCTTAGCTCCAATCTATTTTCATTTTGGCCAAAAGTTGGTTTCTTATTCTCACCTCTATGTAAAATCCCCCCACATGGCACCCTCCATTGGGCCTCAACCCATGTGCATCTCTCTATTCCTTCATAAGTAATATATAGAGATACATATTGGTGTGATTTTTCGATGTGGGACTATCTTTTAACAATAGAATGTTATGAGCACACACAACACATAGAATAAAACACCAACAAGACCAACTTCAAATAAATTTCTACCCTCCCCTGCGCCAATCAACTTCTTCCAAGTCTAAACTTCTTGATAGAAACAGGCAGATCAACTACACAGTATTTGGCCATCAAGGATTTGTAGCAAGCTCCACTTCTACCTATGTTCTAGCAACCTGCTTATAGATTAGCATAGGCTTCGTTCCTGTAATATAAAATTGTAGTTTACTCGATGTCGTGGCTTATGGTTGATCTCATGTTGCACTTCAGGTGGAGATTTGATATTGAGATCGAGCAGTTCCCGTACCCGCAGAAGTCTGCATCCCTTTGAGGGGAAAAAAAAAAGTAGAGTTAACTGGGGTTAAACGAGGGAGGAGTTAATTGAGGAGGAGTAGAGTCAATACATAGAATCTTGTTTGGATTGGAGGGAGAGTTAAGTGAGGGTATTTAATAACTCTTGCTTGGATTGAAGGTTTTGAGTGAAAAGAGAATTAATGAAAGTATGATAGTTATCAAAATAATCTTATTACATATGTCATAAAATTAAATTTGATTGAAATTTTAATTATAACTTGTCAAAATATCTTCATAAATTAGGAAGGTACGGAGTAACATATTGAAAACAAAAAAATGGAAGAAAAATAATAATATTTTATAGAACAAATGAGGGGTATTTATGACTTTTTAAACAAAAATCCTCAATCACCCTCCTTAACCCTCCGATTTGGGGGGTTAAAAAAAATGGACAAACGAGGATGAAATAAACCCTCACTTAACCCTCTATAACTCTCCCTCCTAAACCTCCACCCTCAAACCAAACTTGATTTTATTTTTTCCTCACTTAACTTTTCCTCACTTAACTCTCTTAACCCTCGATCCAAGCGGACCCTTACAAATCAGAAAGTCAAATGAAATTGGTACCCAGTGTCAGATCTACCAAGCTCCTTAGCTCGAAGAAGGCTAGCGAATTGTAGCAGCAGTTGCAGTAAGAAGCCGAAACATATCAAACATAACTCGAGGACGGGAACTCTGGCCTTGTTTGGTTCGTGGAAAAGGAAAATAAAGGAATTCTTTGCTCTTTCTTTTCCTTTAGAAAATTGCAATTTCCATCAATTTTTCTTTCCGGTGTTTGAAAAAGCCAAGGAAATTGGGAGGGGAAGTGAATCATTGGGGTGAGAAATTGAATCATTTCTTCCTACTTTTCTTTCCTTTGAGAATTGTTTTCCTTTCATGATCATTTTTTTTGGCATCTAAACACAGAACATGAATGAGTTTCGCTCTGATTCTGTGAACCAAACGTGGCCTTAGGGGCTCTTCCTTTTACCACGGAATCATGCTTTCTTCTTACCGTTGCTGTGATCAAGAAATATCTGTAGTAAGAGCATCCACAGTGGAAGAGATTTCAAGTGCTACATTTTGACTTTAGCCAAATTTTGTAGTACTTGAAGACTACAGTGGGCACTTGTTTATACTTGAAAATTGTTAGAAAGCTAAGAGACACTCCAGATTTGAAGCGTGTGTTAGCTCCACTACATTAATTTTTGGGCCTACCAATATTAACCAATTTTACCAAACATGGAAGAAAAACAATGAAAAAAATATTGAGAAAAAATCTTACCGAACATTGAAGAAAAATAAAAAGAAGAAAGATGGAAGATGTTAATTTGGAGTATTTGTTTGGAGTGTACCATTGTGTGCCAATATCAATGAGACACTTCAAAAATAATAATTTATATAATTTTTAATAATTTGGAGTACGTGTTTGGAGTGTCTCCACTGTGGATGCTCTAACAGAGCTATATAGCCTGATATAATGATCCGATTTTTGTTGTTATTGTCACTATATTCTTGTTGTTTCATCTTCCCATATGGTTCTGTTTAATTTTCAGTATGAAACACCTGAGCCAAGACTTTACACTACAACATTATGTTTACTCTCTTTTTATGGCTAATTATAAGGGCACAACACATTTTGATCGGGGCTGTCCAAGTGTTAGTTTTTCATTATTTACAAGTTTGCCACTGAAAAAATTACTCAGGACTATCCAAGTGGTAGGTATAAAAGATAAGTCTTATAATTTTTGTTTTCTTCCTCACTCTCCATTCCTCACAAGAAGAAGAAGAACAAGAAGAAAAAAAAAACAAGAACAACAAGAACAAAAACATCAATTTTTGCAAACCTAGTTTATTTTAATTTTTTGCTCTATTCTAATTTCTCAGATCTCTTTCTCCAAATCCTACTTTATTTTTCTTCTTCTTGTTTGGGCATTATGGATGAAACCCTAGTTGTAGAAGAAATTGGGTTATCAAATCTATCAAATCTATTAATCTATTAGTCTATTAACCAATTTTTCTTTATTAATAGAAGAATTATGCATGAAATCCTAGTTTTAGAAGAAAACTACGGAAGAAATCATAGTTGTAGAATAATTGGGTTCATATTGTAGTGCCCCGCTCCCGTTGGAGTGAAGCACTATGTAATAGGCTCGTGCCAAGTCAGACATGGTCGGAAACATAGATGGCTAGTCTGACTCGACGATGAGTTTGATATACAAAAACTATGGCATCAATAAAATCGATTTGGACGAGTGATATGAGTACCGTTCCAACTAATGGATCGACTACTGTTGGAATAAGTCCTAGATGCGGTAGGCGGCGTCTTGGCGAAGGAACTCTAAAGAGAGCGACGCAACCCGTCTGCCGTTGGTTTTATTGGTTTTCTTGGCTTTCTGAACGAATTGTTGCGTGAATTTGATAGTGTGCTTTCGCGTCGATTTCTGAATGCGTCTTTGGGAATTTCGAAGGAAGGATTGAAGAAAGGGTTCTAATTAGATGCTTGTGCCATTGCAGGAGTTTGTGTAACTGACGCTTGACCGTCGTGAAGCGTTCTCCTACTCTCGGCGCAATCTTCTTAGGTGGGTGGTTCTTCGGTCCCTTCTTTTCTACTCCTTCCCCCCAACTAAATTCTTAAAGTTCAATGTTCAAATTGATGATGCTAACGGGATGTATGCTTGTCACTAAGATCAAGAGCTCGGGATAATATATCAACCTAGAGAAGTTAACTTTGAATCGATAGGTTCACACTAAGTAGAGTAAAGATAAAGTTCTAAGAAAGAGATAAAATATATTTCATGCCATGCAAAACACAACGATAAAAATCTTGGTTGTGGTACATCATGCCTCGGAGAATTTGGTGCATACGGGATGCTAAATCAGAACGTACGATTTCGGGAAAAAGGACCCTTGCACGAGTAGGAATGATTATGTGATTTGATAATGGTTACGCTATGCAATTTACTTCATACATATTAAACTGTTTATACATTCGCATGGTCAAGGACGACTTGTGCACAAGGTGAGCTTTCCTCGAGACGGTACCCGAGGCCCTGGGACCGAATCGGCCTAGGAGGAAATTATGGAAATCGTGCTTCGGTGCGAGGCATCGCGAGACCTCCAGTTAGGCTCGCTACCTGGACTGGAGGGCACGTCGCAAGGCTACGTAATCGTCCTTCATGGTGTCGATATCACCAATGACCGCATATAGGATAGATTGCATGCTCACCTATTGTCTTGTGCAGGTGGTAAGTATCATGTATATTTTGTGCAGGAAAGGAGCACGGCCGTGTTAAGAATGCCTTTAAATTGGTTATGTGTTATCGTTTAAAATGTGCCTTCGATATGAACTGCAATTCATATAGTTCTAAATAGAAAGATCACTTCGTATGCTAGAATCCTTAATAAGCAGTGTCGGTTTAGACGAGTGGGTTCGTTCCATCCACTAGCAAGTGTGCTAACCCCCAACTCCCCAGGTAACAAGCGCGCTGTGGGAGCTCGAGACTAGACCTGAAGCTGAAGAACGGGAGGCGGCACGAAGCTCTCATATTTTGAAGTATTTTGAAGCCCAACTCAGATCGAAGGCTTTGTTCAAATGTATAAAGGGACGTGAATGTATGGAACGACAAGGATTATTTCAGGGCAAGCTTGTCGAGAGTTTTTCTTTTGTGTTTCAAGATGTAGCCGCAACGACATATGTAATGTAAAAATGACCTTGCATATACTTTGCAAGCTTATGAATGAAAAGCTAAATTTCTTCCTATGCTATGTCTTCAACTCTCTGTACTGTTTAATTTCAACGCGTCGAGTCAAAAGGAATTTCCAATTGCACATCCTTGCCTTGTGCAAGTCCATTAAAGACTTGCATGGCATCACGTCCCGACCCGTGGGGATCGATTTATATCGAGTCAAGGTGATGGCGACCGATTCGGCGAGTCGGGGCGTGACACATATCAGGACTGCCACAATTTCTGACAGTCCTAGAAGTATTGAGGACTGCCAGAAATTGTGGCAGTCTTGAAATAGACTCGATGTACAACAGGACTGCCACAATTTTTGGCAGTCTTAGAAGTAATAAGGACTGCCAGGAATTGTGGCAGTCTTGAAATAGACTCGATGTACAACAGGACTGCCACAATTGCTGGCAGTCCTAGAAGTAATGAGGACTGCCAGGAATTATGGCAGTCCTGAAAGGGACATGCTCTACAACAGGACTGCCACAATTTCTGGCAGTCCTAGACATATTGAGGACTGCTAGAAATTGAGGCAGTCCTGAAAGATACTTACTGTACAGCAAGTTCCTTTCAGGACTGCCATAATTTCTGGCAGTCCTAAAGTCGACATTCCCGAATGAAAAAAACATGTTAGGGTTTATTTCAATCTTGGTAATAGAGTGAAATATGCATTTTACGATTTATTTCCATGCATTCTTTGTGAGGAAAGAAGTATTTAACCTTTATTTCCATACATTTTTGGGTTTATTTAATTTTTTGGGTGTGTAATGACCATTGTTCGTATTACGTATCTCGGTATATGTGTACGTAATTAGACCCGTATTGCATGGTTCGGCCCAACTTGACTTGGTTCGGCTTGGTTTTGCATGGTTCGATTTTGCTTGATCTTAATGTGAACCAAACCACTCCCACCTACCACCACCTTCATTAAATATCCCACCTACCACCACCTTCATTAAATATCCCACCACACAATTCTCTTTCCTCATTAACTCTTCTTCTTCCCCACCATTACTTCTCCACCAACCTGAGAGATTGGAAGGTTTAGGCAAGTGCATCTTGCTTCATGGAGGAAGTCCATTTTTATTGTTCCATTGTCTTCCTCATGTGTTTCTAACCCACTTTAGTACTTGGCATTTTTCATTTCCACGGCTAAATTCTTGTAAATCTAGCCTTGTGGTACTTTCGATTTCCGAAAATTTTGGATCTATCAAACTTGCATATTTACTAGTTGATGATCCCATATTGCAGAGAATTTCGTTTGGTCCAAATTTGACCTATGGGATTTTGCTGAGCCGCATGGATATTTTTAGCACTCAGCCGCATGGCCCTTGCACATTTTAATATCTAGGCAGCATGCAAATGCTTAAGCCAGACGCATAAGCATTCAGGAATGCATTAATGCATTACTCTAATGCATTCTAAATGCATTTCCTTGAAGGGAGCCGCATATAGCTTAGGAATATTTAGTTAGTGCATTTTTTTTAACATATTTTAATACATGCTTTTAGTTAATGCATATTAATGCATATTAATGCATGTTTTTAGTAAATTAATGCATTAGTGCATTATGTATTAATTTTGCATGAGCAAGGCCTTAACGTGCAAGCCTTTAATGGCATGCATGCACTTTGTATGCATAAGCATAAGCATGCAAGCTTGCTAACGAGCCGCATATGGCTTTGCCTTGCTAAAGAGCCGCATATGCATCATTAGAAATGCATTAAATAAAAACATTTCACACTAATGCATTCAAATACATTACTAATAAATGATTTCCAAGCATTCTCATGCCTTGCCTTAACACAAAAATTGCACTAGCCTGTGCATTTGCTTGGAATACCAAGCATAGCCGCATATGCATGGCATTAAAGTCTTTGCATGTTTTAAAAGCATCTGCATGCATTATAGTGACGCGTGGCCATAGTTAATATGCTGCATTAAATTATTTGCTTAAGCATGACAGGCATTAAATGATGCATGGCCACTAGCTAGCTAGCCGCATAAGCACACTTTTGTGCTCAGCCGCATAAGGCCATTCCGATGTTGGCCACGTGGCTTTTTCTTTGCTTGCAGCAGCAAGTGCTTGCATGGGAACAGTACTTGGCCGTATGAACAATTGTTGGCCGTATGCTAAAAAGTGAGCCGCATATGGGGACGAAGTCAGCCGCATGCATATTACTGCATTATGCTAATATATATATTATATTAAAATAGTGTATATTGAGATAATGTATATTAATATAATATATATTAATATATATTAATATATTGCTATAAGGCATTATATTAATATAATGTATTTAATGTATTAATGCATTATGTAATACATTATATTAATACATTATATTAATATATTAAGTGCATTTGCCTGCAAGCATGCATGCTTAAAAATTTAGCATGCTTATATATTTTGCTCAGCCGCATATGGCCAAGTGACTGCTGGCCGCATGAAAAATTTTCCGAGCCGCATGAGTCTCCCACAGCCCTTGCCCCTTCTAATATTTAATTAATAAATGTGTACTTGTGCTAAATTAATTGTTCCTTGACACGATGGTGATCCGTTGTGGTACACTTTTGTCATGACATGATAGTGGCCCGACGCGGCGCACTCCTGACAGTGAACATGACATGACAAGGTTGAACGACCTGGACACCGTGGTTGAGTGTGTTTGTACAAATGGAACCGGTAATATTTGTATCATGTCTAGGACAGGGATCCCTGAGTATCACGGTCAGGGGTACCTACTGTAAATGGCTAAGGCTAATAACTAGAATAATTCAGTAGTCATGAGAGATTTCTCCAGCTACAGGCGATCCCGTTATCCCGGCCACCATTGTGGGACTTGCAACCTGCCGACGAGTAGGGCACAAGTCTAAATTCATTGATATATGGAAAGAACGATGTACTGCTTAATGAACCCAAGTCGCCTGGATAACCTAGATTAGCTGCAGGGCTTGTGGCTGGAGGAACATCTCACTGCATGTCGTGATAACCCTAGTTAGCTAATGTAGAAAGCCGTAGTCACTGATTGGCCGGGAGCGATTGTATGGTGTGGTTTCAATGCTCGATTATTGCAAGCTTGATCGCATGATTGTCACTCTTAACAATAAAGATCAGGGGCTAAGTTCTGTTCAGGCGAAGGATTACAACCCCGGTCCTTGTTTGGTTTAAGGGTTATAACCTGGCTCCCGGAGCAGTTCTGAGTCCCCTCTTCGTTTATTGTCTTATTGCACCCCACGTCATGCTTGTAATGTTTTACCTTATCAACAAGATTGGAGACAGAGTTCTATTCAGGTGAAGGGTTACAACCCCGGTCCTTGTTTGGTTTAAGGGTTGTGACCTGGCTACTTGAATGGTTCCCTCGTACTCCATTATGACTATTATTATTCTTTACTTCAAGTTTCTTTTAACTGCTTTAATATATATTTCTGATGTGCTGGTTTTAGTTCTTAAGTGAAGCCTCCTTTGTGGCACTTGCTCTTTTTGGGATCTGACCCAGCTGGTTTTGTGTGGCCAGATTTTGGAGCAGCTTCAAAGGATCTATCGACCTTCCAGCCCGATGGTGACCATCAGGCGTGACCAGGACAACGAGTGGGTTATTTTTGCTCTCCTACTCTATTGTAAAATTTTTATTTTGAGGCATTTAGCCGACGAACACCTGTTAGCTCGTATTGCATACCATATTATTGTCTGTCTATGGGCTGTAACATGATTGACAGATCCTAGGGTTGATCATGTATGACTAAACTCTTGCTAGTCCTCACATTTTGTAAAGACTAGCTTCATGATCAGCTGAATATGTAATGTTTGGGATGCCTTATTATTGTATATTTGGTGATCTCACATCTTGTAACTTCACTTGCTTGCTTGAGATTGAGACAATTAGACTTGTTATTAACCATATGAGACTGATGGATTGTAGTTAAACCCTCATATATCTAGACAGCCGTGACCGTATAGTGGGATGGATTCCATTTCATTATACGTAGCTGGCTATGTATGCCCCCGCTCTCCAGTATTCTGGTTCTGGAGCGTTACATGGTTTAAGTGGTGGCCCATGCAGGTCTTGTAAATCAAGGTATGTGAGAGTTTACCGAATAGATGTCTCAATCATTATTTGCCCTTGATCTCTGCCCGTATCTTCTAATCCCTGAGATTCTCGACCTGATCACATGCTTGTATCGTTGATCTGTTCTGGTCCTTCCTTATTGTTCCCTATATCGTCTTCTTCAGCGGTATTGTTCCTGGACCTGCCGATCAGCAGGGCGAAGCACTTCCCGTGGACCAGCAGCAACAAGAAGACCAGGCCCAGCACTCAGGAGCAGCCTCCCGGGCTATGCCTTCCGGAGATCCAGAAACCCCGGTGCAGTCAGTCCATCCCACGAGGCAGGAAGATGGAGCCTTGGTTGGACTTATCAGGGAGTTGCTTGCATCGCAGGATCGTCGAGGATATGCCTTGCATCAGGCAGTGGCCGATGCTCTAGGCAGGGGTGGACATCATGGGAACAGTGCAGCGAACAGTTTCAAGCGCCTGAACCCTCCATTCTTCGATGGCAGCGAAGACGCTATCGCTGCTGATGCATGGCTTCCGGACACAGAGGTGATATTGGAGGCAGCAAAGACCCCAGAAGATGAGAAGGTGGCCGTGGTGTGCCTGCAGTTATTGGATCTAGCCCGCAGCTGGTGGGCGGCGCAGGCCGTTGGATTGGTGGCGCCTATTGCCTGGGCAGTATTCCGTGAGAGGTTCCGGACCAAGTACTTCGATGCGGTGGCTCGATACGATCTTCAGACCAAGTTTACCAATTTGAAGCAGATGGGCAGGACGATCGATGGGTATGCGGCTGAGTTTTCCAGGCTTAGTCGGTTTACTCCCACCTTGGTGGCGACCGAATTTGATAGAGCCCAGCGATTTCAACAGGGACTCCACCTGGAGATTTTGCTGGCGGTGGAGCAATTTGAGCATCAGAATTTTGATGCGGTATTGAGGGCAGCTAGGAGGCATGAGTATACCTCCCAGAGGATTGTGGATAGGACCGGAGGTCGAAAGCGATCTCACGGCCAGATGAATCAGTCATCACCCCCGGCAGCCAGGGCCTTGACCATTGGAGCTCCGAGAAGGGCAGCTTCAGTTACGTCGGTTCAACATTCAACCCCGACATATCCTCAGTAGAAGAAGCAGAAGCAGTCTTCCCCTATGGACTGCTCTTATTGTGGGAAGCCTGGACATGTTGTTTCAGAGTGTCGCAAGGCTCGAGGATTGTGTTTGCTTTGTGGAGCGCCAGACCACAAGGTAGGGTCCTGCCCGTTCAGGACTGACTCATCACCAGCCAGGACCAGTTCATCAGTGAGGGGACCAGCCCCAGTACCAGTCCAGCAGTAGTTTCCTTCCCCGAGGCCGTTGCCGACGCAGACTCGGGCTTTTCATCAGCAAAGGCCTCAGCAGTTTGCCCAGGCGCAATCCTAGAATAGGCAGCGAGGATTCCAACAGAGAGGGCTGGCACCCAGAGGACATGGTCAAGTGTTAGCTTTGACCATGGGAGAAGAAGGAGTGGCACCAGGTGAGGTAGTGGCAGGTACTATTCTCGTCAACACTTTTCCGGCTTCAGTGTTATTTGATTCTGGTGCATCGTATTCATTTATGTCTGCACGATTCTCGTCACGGATAGGGCTGGAGCCCGAGTCGTTATCAGTAAGGCTCAATATACTTAATGGTCTTGTGGGAGTAGATAGAGTGTTTACCTCGTGTCGGATCGTGGTTAACGGTAGAGAGTTTTTCGCTAGGCTGATAGAATTCCCGATGGCCGATTATGATGTGGTCTTAGGGATGGATTGGTTGAGAGACCAGTATGCTAGGATAGACTGCCATATTGGCAGAGTTGTTTTTAGCATTCCAGACGAGCCAGAATTTTCCTTTTCTCGAGGCAAAGTGGAACCTTCTCCTCCAGTATTGCGGATGGCCGTAGCAGCAGTGCTGTTACCCCGGATAGTCGAAAAATTTCCAGATGTTTTTTCGGAAGAGCTTCCAGGAATGCCGCCAGAACGGGAGATCGAGTTTACTATCGACTTGATTCCCGGGACAGCACCAGTGTCAGAGAGAGTCTACAGGATGGCGCCGTCAGAATTGGAGGTATTGTACAAGATGATTGAAGAACTCCGGACCAAGGGATTCATTCGTGCAAGTGGATCGCCTTGGGGAGCCCCGATGCTTCTTGTGAAAAAGAAGGATGGTACGTCCAGATTATGTGTTGACTATCGTACCTTGAACTCAGTGACAATCAAGAACAGATATCCTCTCCCCAGGATAGATGACTTATTTGATCAACTCAGAGGAGCGGCAGTATTCTCGAAGATTGATTTGCGGTCAGGGTACCACCAGATCAGAGTCAGAGAGCAGGACATCCCGAAGACAGCTTTTCGATCTAGATATGGGCATTGGGAGTTCCTTGTTATGCCCTTTAGAGCGACCAATGTGCTGGCAGTATTCATGGACCTCATGAATCATATCTTCATGCCTTATTTGGATCAGTTCGTGATCGTGTTCATAGACGATATCCTGGTCTACAGCAAGAGTAAAGCAGAGCATGAGCAGTATCTCAGAGTTATCCTCCAGATTCTCCGAGAGCACCAGTTGTATGCCAAGTTTAGTAAATGTGAGTTATGGCTCGATCGTATTTCATACTTGGGTCATATCATCACCAGAGGGGAGTAGAAGTGGATCTCCAGAAGATAGTAGCTATCAAAACCTAGCCAGTGCCCCGCACAGTTGCAGAAGTTTACAGTTTTCTTGGATTAGCCGGCTATTACCGAAGATTTATTTCGAACTTTGCTCGGATATCAGCGCCATTGACACAGTTGACCCGCAAGGATGTGCAGTTCGCTTGGACAGCAGATTGTCAGGAATCTTTTGAGAAGCTGAAGCGAGGCTTGATGACGGCACCTGTTCTCACACTTCCAGATAGGACCGGAGGATTTTTAGTGTACTGTGACACTTCAGGCAAGGGTTTAGGATGTGTTTTGATGCAGCATGGGAAGGTAATAGCTTATGCGTCACGTCAACTTCGTGATCATGAGGGGAATTACCCGACCCATGACTTAGAACTGGCAGCAGTAGTATTTATACTTAAGTTGTGGAGACACTACTTGTATGGAGATAGGGTGGAGATTTTCACCGACCACAAGAGCCTGAAGTATATTTTCACCTAGAAGGACCTTAACATGCATCATAGAAGATGGCTAGAGCTACTTGTGGATTATGATGTCAACCTACAGTATCATCCTGGGAAGGCCAACGTTATTGCAGATGCACTGAGCAGGAGAGCCGGAGTTTATTTTCTGACAGCGCAACCAGAATTGTTGGCAGATCTTCAGAAGATGGATATAGAAGTTGTCTTTCCTACCAATGTGGCATTGATGGCCAGCATGCAAGTACAGTCCAGTATAGTTGAGAGGATCAAGGTAGCTCAGTCCTTCGATTCTAAGCTTCAGCGGCTTAGAGCAGAATGTGAAGCAGGACGACGACCAGAATTATGCATTCATGAAGACGGTACACTTCGACATGGTAAGCGTCTTTGTGTACCCAGTGGAGATATCAGGCGGGAGGTGATGACGGAAGCCCACAGTTCTCAGTATTCGATTCATTCCGGTGGCACGAAGATGTACCCGTGATATCAGCACTTTTGGTAGAATGGCATGAAGAGGAAGATAGCTCGGTTTGTCTCTCGGTGTTTGGTTTGCCAACAAGTCAAGGCTGAACACCAGAGGCCAGCTGGACTACTTCAGTCCTTGCCAATTCCAGAACGGAAGTGGGAGCATATAACCATAGATTTCGTGACTGGATTACCTAGATCTCCAGCTGGTAGAGATGCTATTTGGGTTATAGTAGACAGGCTCACGAAGGTGGCTCACTTTCTCCCGTTCAGAGTGGGTCAGTCGACAGCTCAGCTAGCAGAGATGTATCTCCGACAGATTGTCAGGTTCCACGGTGTACCAGTCAGTATCAACTCGGACCGAGATTCAAGATTTACGTCGCACTTTTGGCGTAGCTTGTAAGAGAGTTTGGGAACTCACCTCCAGTTCAGCTCAGCTTATCATCCGCAGACAGATGGTCAGTCGGAACGCACGATCTAGACTCTTGAGGATATGTTGAGATCTTGTACACTTGACTTCGGTGGTTCGTGGGAAGATCACCTGCACCTGGTAGAGTTCTCGTACAACAACAGTTTTCAAGCCAGTATCCAGATGGCTCCGTTCGAGGCACTGTATGATAGGAAGTGCAGATCCCCATTAGCCTGGGACGATGTAGAAGAAAGGCAGATGCTTGGTCCAGAGATGATCGCTCAGACAGTTGAGGTGGTCAGGAGAGTCAGAGATCATCTTCGTGTTGCACAAGATCGTCAGCGCCATTAGGCCGATTCTCATCGGCGTCCTCTTAAATTTTCTGTCGGCGACCATATTTTCCTGAGGATCTCGCCTAACCGTGGCGTCATTCGTTTCGACGTACGTGGAAAGCTTAGACCTAGGTATTGTCACTTTTCGTTCCCAGAATACGTATTTTTAATACATGTACTGCTTTAATATATTTATTTAATATTTATCATGTACTGATCTGTAGTTAAACCTCCTTTAATTTCATGTTCATTAAATTCCTGCAATTTAATTTCTGTATTTTATTTTCTGCTTCCATACTCTGCTTTAGCTATATTTGGGTTCGACTTGGATTGGACTTAGTATGCTGTTTTATCTTGGACCTAACACAAACCCCCACCTACCACCACCCCTTCTATTTAAAGCCATACCATTTCTCTCTCTTCATTACTTCACCCTTAATCTTCTTCTTCCTCATAACTCCTCCCCCACCTACCAGCCACCAAGGCAAGTGCCAAACTTGCTTCTTGATGGATCACCATTATTATCGTTCCATCATCTTTCTTACTTGATTTTGAGCCTCTTTAGTACTTAGCATTTTTAATTTTCATGGTTCATTTCTTGTAGATCTAAGTTTAATACATTTTCGAATTTCTTAGGTTTTGATCTAGTAAACTTTATTATCTTTAAGTTTTGATAGTTCCATGTTGTAGAGAATTTTGTTCTACCCCATTTTGACCTATGGAAGTTCAGATTTGGGCTTAGAACGAAGGATTTAGAGAGCTTGGAAACAAGGGTTTCCATGGTTCTGTCCTTAAAAAATTCAGAGAAGAAGAACAGATCCTGGCCGCATGACAATGCTTGACCGCATGAGTTTTTCATGCGGCAAGTCTTCTTGAGCCGCATGAAGTGTTGGTCGCATGAAGTGTTGGCTGCATGAAATGTTGGCCGCATGGAGTCCTGGCCGCATGGCATTTGAATTTATATTCTGGCTACATAAAGACCCGAGTCCAATTTGGCCGCACGTGACTTAACTCTGGCCGCATGGAACTTCCCGTTCCCGACCGCATGATTTTATTAGTTTCTTGGCCGCATGAACTCGTCCAGCCGCATATACATTCAGTCCATCTCAGCCGCATAAGCATGGAGTTTTCCTAGCCGCATGGGCGCAAGTCTTTCCGAGCCGCATGGGGCTTGCTATCTCCCAGCCGCATGGAGTTTTCCTTGGCCGTATGGACGCATGTTACCCGTAGCCGCATGAGACCCCTTTAGTTTTGGTCGCATAAGTTCAGGATTATTTTTGGACGCATAAGCTCCTGTTGATTTAGCCGCATGAGACCCAGCTCCTGATGGCCATTGGGCCTTATTACATGACTGACTTGGTCGCATACGGCATGGGATCCTGATTTGATTTTGGTCGCATAAGGATCCTGAGTTATCTAGCCGCATAGATGGGCATCCATTTTACTGCCATTCATTGTGCCTTTTATTATTCTTGCCCCGAATTAACATTGATTGTTATCTTGACAAGGATTGATATCTTAATTTAAATAATTGAGCATGCGTTCCTAGTTGGAACTAAGATAGTGGCTAGTCGTCTTATTGAAATGAATGAATGAGACACGTTCATATTAATTATGAACTATTGCAATCGACTGGCTAATCTCGAATATTGGCATACATGCAAATGCAGGCTTTAATTAATTAATTAATTTATTTATTTATTTTACAAAAATAGCATGTGTACTTTATGGTCAAGGCATGATTACTCCGTGATTAGTTTTGATTGTTGCATTATGCTATGTAAGACCTACAACCTGATGGCACTGGTATCGTTGTAGAGTTGTGCATATCGTACCCCGTACGAAAGTACTCATTTGAATGACCATGACCCACGGCATGGGACTTCACTCAATATAAAGACTATTAAGTTAAATAAAATAATGATTGCATGGAGGAAATGGATTCCCGATTTCTTACATGGCAGTCCTCTTAGGACTAGTAGTGCCCGACAGGCCGGTAGGTCCCCACAGATACTGCAAATCTGCCACACGGGCAGGAAGCGATATCTGGTTATGTTATCTATTGTATATTGTATATTAATGACGGGCGTCCCGCTGGGACTCGTCTAATTCATGATTGGCGCAATTGATTGACTGGGTAAACTAGCCTTGCTTGTACATAGTAAGAACTGAGGAATCCTCTATTGCATAATTCCAGGATAACCTAGAACTTACAGCAGCAAGCCGTAGTAGTTGCATGGTCGTTTAAGCTGATTTGTTTGTGTACTGTCTCTACTCTGATGATTAACTAAGATGATCGGAATATCAGGACATGACGGGTCAACTTCTGTCCTTGTTTGGTTGGGAGGTTGGTTCGAAGTGTCGTGATATGATGTGAATCCCAGTAGTCAGCAGAGATCTATTTATTATGTTTCCTATTACTGGTTTTACTCCTCATATCGTGCTTCCTTGCGGTACTTGCTATTAGAGGTCTAACCTCTCTGGTTTTGTATGGCCAGATTTAGAGCCGGTCCCCGAGGATCCAGCTTACTTCTACCTCCAAGATGGTCAATACTAGAGGGATGATCGCAGGAGGACTCGAGTGGGTTCCCTACTTCCTCGCTCGTTCTGTTAAATACTTTATACTTTGCCGTTTAGCACCGACATGTTAGTCGGATTGTCTGGTACCTACTTTTGCATAATTATAATTAAGTCAGGCTGCAGCTGATAACAATTGTGTATACTTACTACATCATCTGGCTGTATTTTGTAAAGCCAGATGTCAAGAACATTTTGACTGAGCGTTTGGAACGCCTTACTGCTTTATCTCATATGTTCTCTATTTCTGTTTCTTGTTCGAATGATTGAGACAATAGATGTGAAGGGGCCATAGCGAGATTTTTATGTAGTATGCACCCCCTCGTCTTATTAGACAGCATTGATCGTATTATACGGTATTCATCTACCCGTAATACGTAGCTGGCTGAGTCATTCCCCCGCTCTCCAGTATTCTGGTTCTGGGGCGTGACAAGGTTTTAGTGGTGGCCCTTGCAGGTCTGATTTCGGACTTGTGGGGTGTTTTAATAGGATGTCTCAATCACACATGTCCCCCCTTGATCTCATAATTTGTGGATTCTCAACTCCAGCTTGACATTCCAGCATCCCTTGACTTCATTGATCTTTCCTGTCCGGTCGTTTGATTGTTTTCTTGTCCCTTTTCTTAGGGACACTTCGTCTGCACCTGTCAGAGCTGGACAGCAACAACATGGATAGCAACATGGACAACATGACCAGGTTGGTCAGTAACAAGGGCCGGTACTACCTCCAGAGACTATCCAGGAAGAAGTGATAGTAGAAGCAGCAGCTGGATCGCAGTATCCAGAGGTTCCACCACCACCAACAGTTCCACCTACCCCCATAGAAGTGGACACACCGGCTCTTTTGGAGATCATGAGAGGGATGATGGCCACTCAGCAGCACCAGATGTTAGCCCAGCAGCGCATGCACGCTCAGTTGCAAGAGCAGAACGTATTACTCAACCAAGGGTTGCAGACGGCATTGGAAAGAGGGGCAAGGCCAGATTCAGGAGCATCAACCAGGTTTTGCAAGTACAACCCCCGCCGTTTCGAGGGCACGGAGGATGCTATTTCAGCAGATGCATGGCTTAAGGATATCGAGGCTATTCTGACAGCCGCTAAGGTGCCGATAGAAGAACGTATGGATCAGGTGAAGTTGCTACTTCAGGATCTCGCACGTGATTGGTGGGAATCAGAGGAAGTAGGTATCAGACGTCCCGTTGCTTGGGACGATTTTACAGCAAGATTCAAGACAAAGTACTATGGAGTTGTGGCGCAATTTGAGCTACAACAGAAGTTTATCAACCTCAAGCAGGCCGGTAAGATAGTAGATGCTTATGCAGCGGAGTTCTGCAGATTGAGTAGGTTCGCCCCAGAGATGGTAACAACGGAGTGCCAGAGGGCGATGAGGTTCCAGCAAGGGTTTCATCTTGAGCTCTTGCAATTGATAGAGGGGCACAATTACCAGACTTTCGATGAAGTATTGACGGCAACCCGAAGGCATGAGATCACCATTCAGAGGATCACGGCAAGGGCTGGAGGTCAGAAGAGATCTCACAGTCAGATTGAAGGAGGAGGGGGAGCAGCGCCCCGAACAACAGCACCATCCCTTGGCATTCGTATCCACGATGTGGCGATACGAGGGCCAGCACCACCACCCAGGCAGCAGCAGCAGCAACAGAGGAAGAGCCAGCAACCCCCAGCGGGCTGCACTTATTGTGGGAAGATAGGGCACACTAGAGATGTGTGTCGGGCATTGAACGGACTGTGTTTGATATATGGAAATCCAGATCATCGGGTTACCACATGTTCCATGAATTCGAGGTCAGGAGGACCAGTGTAGCAGTTTTCTGCTCTGCCAGCACCAGGGGCGGGACAGTATCGAGGACCAGCGGTAGCAGTGAGACCGTTGGCACAGCGCCCGTTAATGCCGCAGGCTCAGATGTTTCGGTAGCAGGGACCGCCGATGCAGCAACACCGGCATAGACCACCCCAGCATCATCAAGGCAGGGGCCAGCAGCAGCACCAGGCTAGGCCACAGCATGGAAACCAGCAAGGAGGTCGAGGGCAGGCATTCACACTGTCCTTGGAAGAGACATTAGCATCGGGAGATGTTGTGGCAGGTAACATTCTCGTCGCCTCATATCCCGCAGTAGCATTGTTTGATTCGGGAGCATCACATTCATTTATATCTGCACAATTTGCGATACGGTTAGGAATGGAGTTCGAGGCATTGCCAGGGAGGTTGAATATACTCACCGGCAATGGGCTCGTAGGAGTTAGTAGAGTTATTCTAGCATGTAGCGTTGTAGTTTGCGGGCATTCCTTACCCGCCCAGCTGATAGAATTTCCTGTTGGAAATTTCGACATTATCTTAGGCATGGACTGGCTGAAAGACAGTCATGCGACAATAGATTGTCGTAGTGGGAGTGTATCTTTTGATATTCCAGGCATGAAGAGATTAACCTTAGTTAGATCAGAGACAACTCAGCAAGAGCAGGGAGTAATAACGGCAATGGAAGAAGTCCAAGTTCCGAAGGTAGTTGAAGAGTTTCTAGACGTATTTCCTGAAGAACTTCCAGGTCTACCACCGGTTAGAGATATTGAGTTCAGTATAGAATTGGCACCTAGAACTAAACCGATATCAGATCGAGTTTACAGAATGGCGGATTCAGAGCAAGTCAAGGTATATCAGCACATAGAGGAACTGAAGGAGAAGAAGTTTATCCAAGCTAGCATGTCGCCATGGGCAGCACCAGTGGTACTTGTGGGGAAGAAGGATTGTCACGACCCGCACCCACTGTGAGGGTACGAGAACGTAACAACTCCCAGCCTACGCCGCAGTGTCGGCGGTAGAACGCTGTTCTAGGCCATGAACTATAACTAACATAATATGAATACTCTCCATAAGGAGGCCAACACAGAGGTATAACTCAATCACAATCTATAGATAGAAAATGGTACGATAAAATAGATAAGGAAATCCTCAACTGAGGTACAATAGAAATGATATACAAGTCTCAACATCTCAACAATATACAACTCTGAAACAATGACATAAGCTAAACATGAAAGGAAATAGTCTAAGCTATCTACACTATACAAGGTATCATCCTGAGCAGCTGCCTGAACCTCGCCAGGGGTCCAGGTCGCGAGTGTCATCTAGGCAAGCTCCAAGTAAGGGGGTGCAGGGTTCCTCATCATCCTCTGTAAAATTTTCAACAGGTCCAGTCAGGACGGGAGCGAGCACAGTACATCTCATGCAGTTCATATCATGGCAGGAAATATAAAGCAGGCAATAGAATAAAATACATGAAACGCTGTAAGAAGATGTACATGAAAACAGGAGAGATATTTGATAACTGGAAATATATACATGATAAGTAAGAACTGTAAGTGACTAGTGATTTAGAGTACGAGATGGCATGTAATTGGCTTAGGTTGTACATGATGTACATGAGTGAACATGTAGGACATCAGCCAATAAGGCTGTGTTGTACATGAAAAGTAACAGAGTGAACATGATGGGTAAATCACATGACCATTTATACTCACCCCTACCCACAATCAATACACAAGGATCTGTTCAAGTTACGTTACGGACATGATGTTTTGGTTATACAAGAAACACATGAGCAAACATGAACGTACATGAAAGAACATGAGAGTACATGAACGTACATGTAAGAACATGAGAGAACATGAGTGTACATGAATAACGCAGAAGCAAGGAATACATGATGTACATGAAACACATGTCATAAAGTATCCGATGCGCCCGCTAAGGGGATAACATCCCAAGAAGAGATCCATATAGTACCAATCCGTGATGATAACGTGACAGCATCACGTAAAAGTAATCTAGAGCGAGAATATAAATCGTGACAAGTATGAAATGATCAAAGAATGTACTCGCCTGTATCTGAGTGTCCAATATGAAAAGTACTGCCCGAGGAGTGGTGTCTGGCTCCTAATCAGAACAGCACAAGTCACAACAAGTCCAGAATAGTAAAATGGAGCCCTACTATGCATTCTACATGATTCTAGGTCAATCTAGACCAAAGTCAACTCTTGGTCAACTCTGGTCAACCCTAGAAGTCAAACTAGGTCAACCAAGTCTAATTGAGTCTAAACTAAGCTATTCTAATCTACACTAGCTAGCACCATTCCTAACAAGGCTAGGCAAACCTATACTAGCCATATCACAATATAGCTAGTAGCTAATTCTAGAATACCTTAGCAAGTCTACAACCTTACCATTACACCCATTGACTAACACCACAATATTATTACACATATCTAGGCTAATGCCAAAACCTACATTATTAGCTAGCAAGGAAGCATAGATATAGATATATATGCACTTATACAATTTCCCACATATATTGTATATGCCTAAACATGCAAGGCTAGAATATAGAGAAGAGAGAGAGCTAGTGTATATTGAAACATGAGTGTGTGTGGTAGGGCAATACAAGAGTGTGTGTAACAGGAAATAGTGGGTGTGTGTTGTGTGTTCAGGAAATACAACAGTGAAAAGAGAGGGAAGGGTGTGTGTTGTGTATCCTGTAAAACAGTGTGCAGGAAAACACCCCAATCAGTGAAGGAACACACAGGAAAAGGGAAATCAGTACAATATTTAAAAAAACAGTGAATGGAAGGGGGTGTATACATTTTCAATGAAAGAAAACAGTGAATGAAAAGAAGGAAAAAAGGCAATTCAACATCAAGTCTAAACTGGAAATTGTTCACATATAAACTCAGGTTTCACCCCTTCATCAATCTCAGGTGTCAACCAAGCTAGGTGACAGCCACAACATAAACAGGTTTTAATATCAAATTAGGAAGGAGAGAAAGGATAACAAGCATCAATTAAATTCAGGTTTACATATAAAATCAAATGGCAGTTTCCCCCTCATTCCTATTCTCAGTTATTTGAAGAAAACCCAAAACAGTACAAATACTCAATAAATCTCAGGTTTGATATTAAAGTAAAACTCAGTCTTGAACAACATTCTCAGTTCAAATGAAATCACATCAAACAACATAATCATTCAATACAATTCAAGGGAATAAATCTCAGGTTTTGGGTTCAGGGAAAAAAAATCAGTGACTAGAAATGAAATCAACATCTATATGCAAATCAAACCCTTTGAATGAAACAATTTCGGTTTCAGTTTTCATGAGAAGGAAGGGAAATCAATTTATCTCAGAGGCTACACTATCTCAGGTTTTATTCATGAAAACTCATGTTTCCATTGCAACAGCTTAATTTCAGGTTTTAGTATAACTCAAGAACCAATTAAATTGAATGGGAGTTAACCTACAATGCTTAAGGAAAGAAAATCAGTTCAGATTTATATTAATCAACAGTCCAATATTGACCCAACAGTTTACAGAAATCCTAAAATCAAAACCCCAGTTAACATTGAAACAAAATCGAATTCAAACCTTCCCCACCAACTGACAGTATCCACATTACAACTTAACAGTTAATCAATTTAGAAATGGGAAAGGAAGCCAATTCCCAGGTGTATGGACAGGTAATAGGTTAGTGTTAGGGCTGTGCTCAGGAGCCATTTATAGGCTGTGTGTGTGTGTACTGAATGTTTGCAGGAAGATATTGGCAGGAAATAAATCAGTGAAGGAGAGGGAAGCATGTGGGTGAGAGTGTATGGTGAGGAACTGGAAGCAGTTGATCATAGGGACTAGAATTCTCAGGTTAAAAGAACAACCAATGCAATAATGAAAGAAATCAATTCAGTTTCAAGTAACAATATGGTCTAAATATCAATCCCAGGTTAATGAAGAAATAACATTCAAAACTTAGGTTTTGTGAACAATGTTCAGTTATTGAAAAACCCAAAACCTTATATCCAAAACCTCATTCTCACGACCAAAAGCCCATACTCGAATGTAAAAACTTAACTGGCATGTATAGTGATATGTAGGGATCAATTTGAATCGAAAACATGGCAACACAGGGAATTAATAAGTTGGGAAAACATAGGAATCACAGTTCAATATAGGAAACTTGAAAACATAGGTTCATTTCTGAACACAAACCAGTTCAACCATTTCGAAATGAATCAAATAGTCAAAAGCTCATACATACAATCAAAAGCCTATAATCATTTGTAAAAACTTAGCAAATAGGAAATATAACATGTGGGAATCATCACAGTTAAGAATACATCATCAATCAAGGAATAAAACATTAGGAAAACTGGGAAAAACAGTGTCAATGTGTTAGCGGACCCAAAACTCATGTTCGAGACCAAACACATCTCAAACACTAAACTATTATGCAAATCCTAATCTATAACAGATTAATAGACATATTAGGATCCTAATTAACAAGTTAAAACATGAATCAAACCAATAGGATTCGAATGAAATAGAACCCAAAAACCAGTGCTCAGAACACACAGACCCTTGCCTGTGCACACGAGATTTCGTGTCCGACATGACACCATCTGACACGAGACTTGGGGAGTGTCATGACAGACACTGCCCCTTGCTCAGTGTCAAAAATTAGGCACTCTAGTGCCCTGTGCAGCCCGCACGAGCACACTGGTAGCAGGGGAGCTACTGTGTTCGTGCACGTGCACCTGAACCCGTGTGTGCGTGTCCAATATCGACACGACACGACACGAAAACCACTCCAGTGTCCCAAAAACATGTAAACGACAACAAAACAAAGATTCCTATTCAAACACAAAATCAAAATCAATACAAAATGCTCATTGAGGCATTTTGTCAAACACCCAAGACTAGTGACTGATACGTGTCCGATATGGACACGTACAGTGCTCAAACCCTAGGGTTACCTATTCCTATAGCTGGGTTATGCCTAGGGGTCCCTAGATGTGGAATAATAATAGAGTTTCATTGAGTAATAGAGAAATTACCTATGGTTGCACAATCCTCAAAAAGACTCAATAGAGAATGGTTCTCCAAGCTCCAAAACTCCCTCAAATTGTCCCAAACCTGTGATGTGACTCCACAATCAATAGAGGAACAGTATTTAGAGTGCTATGGAGAAATCCCAATGAAAATGGACCTATATTGAATGATCTATGGAGGAATGAAGTGTAGGCTTACCTTGTCTTGAGGAAAGAATCATAAACTATTGGAAGGAGGCTCAAATCCCCAAAATGATATTATATAGGCAAGGGGGGGTCTCTTGGCTGGTCATAAAGTTAGGGTTAGGGTTTTTAGGTTTCATCCTATGGCTAGGATTGAATCAAGGGAAATAAATGGCCTAGAACAAAGGGTTCTATCTTAGCCCTTTGCAAATCACTTAACCATGACTAAACTTGACTTAACCCCTTAACCAACCCATCTAATTCTCAAAGTGGCTCACTAAGTTAGTCATGACTCATCTAGGTTAGGTCCAATCTAGGTTTGGCTAACCGTAAACACAAGGCAATAATTATATTAGTATTTAAATCAACCATTCAATTAAATTATTCAAAAATTCTTAATAAAATATATTAAATTCAAATAAATCCTAAAAATGACCAAAGTACCCTCTAAGCTAAAATATACTAGTCAAACATCCTAATCACATGGCTAGGCTCTGAGGTTACACTAGACAAACACCAAAATCATAAGTCATGATTTAAAAATAGTTTTAAAATGATTAAAATCACCAAAAATCATATTATCATTTAAATATCATAATTAAATTAATTAAAATATAAAATTTCAAAATTATCTTCATTTTAGAAAACTGGGTGTTACAATTCTACCCACCTTAGAAAAATTTTGTCCTCAAAATTAAGATGGTAGCAGGCCTTCTTGGTCAAACACCCCACAATCAAGGTCTCAAACATACCGTCAGATAATCATATGCGTCTGTCCAAAATCATGATACTCAGAATCTTCGTCGTGCTAGTGAGCAGGGCTACGATAATTACAGAGTCCTTGACTAAGGTACGTACCCTTAGGTTCATGGTATTTAAAATTTTTGCATTGCCGCATGCGACGGCAAAAACCTTAAATTCCCATACCCGAGAAATACATCCAAAATCTGACTACATGTCCTCACTATGCCAACTAACACGACTATCGAAGATTCTAGACCCCATGATTTAGGTGACCTAGCCCATATGATTTATCTCAGAAGAAAATCATCATAACACCAAAAACAACAGGACAAAATTGATAAATCAACAAGGAACAGGGAGGATCGAATTTCAAGACAGCTATAAGAGGCAATTGCGGAAATAAAATCAAAAGAACGAAACCTGTAACTAGATCTCCAACGGCCTGTGCATCCTTGACTGTCCTGACGATAGCTCGCCCTGCTAGTTTCCCCTGGTCTGCTGCTGATGCTGCATGAATCACCGCTGCTGAGAGAAATCAGAAATGATGGAAGAAAATCTCTGTACAGATAGAGGTGCACCTCCTATGTAGCAGAAACGCCAACCTGAGTCGGCACAACAGAAACTGCGGTCTCGAGGCCCTGATGAACAGGACGAGAGGTGGCCAGCCTCTCGATAGTATCCCCCGAACCAAAGCGATGAGATCGTGTCTTCATAATCATCATGAAAACAGATCAAAACAAGAAGCAATTTCTGAGAATGAAGCGAAAATTCAAAGAAGGACAGTTTATATTCAAAGGGAAGTCAATAAGCAACAATTTTAGACAAAAGGAATCTGATTAAGAGTTTTTCCTAATGTGATTGAGTACCTCAAAATATCCTAATCCTACTGCAGGCTGTAGTGATACTCTAGTTCGAATACCACTACATAAACTCGACCTGCATGGGCCACCACTAAAAATGTGTCACGACCCGCACCCACTGTGAGGGTACAAGAACGTAACAACGCCCAGCCTACGCCGCAGTGTCGACGGTAGAACGCTGTTCTAGGCCATGAACTATAACTAACATAATATGAATACTCTCCATAAGGAGGCCAACACAGAGGTATAACTCAATCACAATCTATAGATAGAAAATAGTACAATAAAATAGATAAGGAAATCCTTAACTGAAGTACAACAGAAATGAAATACAAGTCTCAACATCTCAACAATATACAACTCTGAAACAATGACATAAGCTAAACATGAAAGGAAATAGTCTAAGCTATCTACTCTATACAAGGTATCATTCTGAGCAGCTGCCTGAACCTCGCCAGGGGTCCAGGTCGCGAGTGTCATCTAGACAAGCTCCAAGTAAGGGGGTGCAGGGTTCCTCATCATCCTCTGTAAAATTTTCAACAGGTCCAGTCAGGACGGGAGCGAGCACAGTACATCTCATGCAGTTCATATCATGGCAGGAAATATAAAGCAGGCAATAGAATAAAATACATAAAACGCTGTAAGAAGATGTACATGAAAACATGAGAGATATTTGATAACTAGAAATATATACATGATAAGTAAGAACTGTAAGTGACTAGTGATTTAGAGTACGAGATGGCATGTAATTGGCTTAGGTTGTACATGATGTACATGAGTGAATATGTAGGACATCAGCCAATAAGGCTGTGTTGTACATGAAAAGTAACAGAGTGAACATGATGGGTAAATCACATGACCATTTATACTCACCCCTACCCACAATCAATACACAAGGATCTGTTCAAGTTACGTTACGGACATGATGTTTTGGTTATACAAGAAACACATGAGCAAACAAGAGAGTACATGAAAGAACATGAGAGTACATGAACGTACATGTAAGAACATGAGAGAACATGAGTGTACATGAATAACGCAGAAGCAAGGAATACATGATGTACATGAAACACATGTCATAAAGTATCTGATGCGCCCGCTAAGGGGATAACATCCCAAGAAGAGATCCATATAGTACCAATCCGTGATGATAACGTGACAGCATCAAGTAAAAGTAATCTAGAGCGAGAATATAAATCGTGATAAGTATGAAATGATCAGAGAATGTACTCGCCTGTATCTGAGTGTCCAATATGAAAAGTACTGCCCGAGGAGTGGTGTCTGGCTCCTAATCAGAACAGCACAAGTCACAACAAGTCCAGAATAGTAAAATGGAGCCCTACTATGCATTCTACATGATTCTAGGTCAATCTAGGCCAAAGTCAACTCTTGGTCAACTCTGGTCAACCCTAGAAGTCAAACTAGGTCAACCAAGTCTAATTGAGTCTAAACTAAGCTATTCTAATCTACACTAGCTAGCACCATTCCTAACAAGGCTAGGCAAACCTATACTAGCCATATCACAATATAGCTAGTAGCTAATTCTAGAATACCTTAGCAAGTCTACAACCTTACCATTACACCCATTGATTAACACCACAATATTATTACACATATCTAGGCTAATGCCAAAACCTACATTATTAGCTAGCAAGGAAGCATAGATATAGATATATATGCACTTATACAATTTCCCATATATATTGTATATGCCTAAACATGCAAGGCTAGAATATAGAGAAGAGAGAGCTAGTGTATATTGAAACATGAGTGTGTGTGGTAGGGCAATACAAGAGTGTGTGTAACAGGAAATAGTGGGTGTGTGTTGTGTGTTCAGGAAATACAACAGTAAAAAGAGAGGGAAGGGTGTGTGTTGTGTATCCTGTAAAACAGTGTGCAGGAAAACACCCCAATCAGTGAAGGAACACACAGGAAAAGGGAAATCAGTACAATATTTAAAAAAAACAGTGAATGGAAGGGGGTGTATACATTTTCAATGAAAGAAAACAGTGAATGAAAAGAAGAAAAAAAGGCAATTCAACATCAAGTCTAAACTGGAAATTGTTCACATATAAACTCAGGTTTCACCCCTTCATCAATCTCAGGTGTCAACCAAGCTAGGTGACAGCCACAACATAAATAGGTTTTAATATCAAATTAGGAAGGAGAGAAAGGATAACAAGCATCAATTAAATTCAGGTTTACATATAAAATCAAATGGCAGTTTTCCCCTCATTCCTATTCTCAGTTATTTGAAGAAAACCCAAAACAGTACAAATACTCAATAAATCTCAGGTTTGATATTAAAGTAAAACTCAGTCTTGAACAACATTCTCAGTTCAAATGAAATCACATCAAACAACATAATCATTCAATACAATTCAAGGGAATAAATCTCAGGTTTTGGGTTCAGGGAAAAAAAATCAGTGACTAGAAATGAAATCAACATCTATATGCAAATCAAACCCTTTGAATGAAACAATTTCGGTTTCAGTTTTCATGAGAAGGAAGGGAAATCAATTTATCTCAGAGGCTACACTATCTCAGGTTTTATTCATGAAAACTCATGTTTCCATTGCAACAGCTTAATTTCAGGTTTTAGTATAACTCAAGAACCAATTAAATTGAATGGGAGTTAACCTACAATGCTTAAGGAAAGAAAATCAGTTCAGATTTATATTAATCAACAGTCCAATATTGACCCAACAGTTTACAGAAATCCTAAAATCAAAACCCCAGTTAACATTGAAACAAAATCGAATTCAAACCTTCCCCACCAACTGACAGTATCCACATTACAACTTAACAGTTAATCAATTTAGAAATGGGAAAGGAAGCCAATTCCCAGGTGTATGGACAGGTAATAGGTTAGTGTTAGGGCTGTGCTCAGGAGCCATTTATAGGCTGTGTGTGTGTGTACTGAATATTTGCAGGAAGATATTGGCAGGAAATAAATCAGTGAAGGAGAGGGAAGCATGTGGGTGAGAGTGTATGGTGAGGAACTGGAAGCAGTTGATCATAGGGACTGGAATTCTCCGGTTAAAAGAACAACCAATGCAATAATGAAAGAAATCAATTCAGTTTCAAGTAACAATATGGTCTAAATATCAATCCCAGGTTAATGAAGAAATAACATTCAAAACTCAGGTTTTGTGAACAATGTTCAGTTATTGAAAAACCCAAAACCTTATATCAAAAACCTCATTCTCACGACCAAAAGCCCATACTCGAATGTAAAAACTTAACTGGCATGTATGGTGATATGTAGGGATCAATTTGAATCGAAAACATGGCAACACAGGGAATTAATAAGTTGGGAAAACATAGGAATCACAGTTCAATATAGGAAACTTGAAAACACAGGTTCATTTCTGAACACAAACCAGTTCAACCATTTCGAAATGAATCAAATAGTCAAAAGCTCATACATACAATCAAAAGCCTATAATCATTTGTAAAAACTTAGCAAATAGGAAATATAACATGTGGGAATCATCACAGTTAAGAATACATCATCAATCAAGGAATAAAACATTAGAAAAACTGGGAAAAATAGTATCAATGTGTCAGTGGACCCAAAACTTATGTTCGAGACCAAACACATCTCAAACACTAAACTATTATGCAAATCCTAATCTATAACAGATTAATAGACATATTAGGATCCTAATTAACAAGTTAAAACATGAATCAAACCAATAGGATTCAAATGAAACAGAACCCAAAAACCAGTGCTCAGAACACACAGACCCTTGCCTGTGCACACGAGATTTCGTGTCCGACACGACACCATCTGACACGAGACTTGGGGAGTGTCATGACAGACACTGCCCCTTGCTCAGTGTCAAAAATCAGGCACTCTAGTGCCCTGTGCAGCCCGCACGAGCACACTGGTAGCAGGGGAGCTACTGTGCTCGTGCACGCGCGCCTGAACCCGTGTGTGTGTGTCCAATATCGACACGACACGACACGAAAACCACTCCAGTGTCCCAAAAACGTGTAAACGACAACAAAACAAAGATTTCTATTTAAACACAAAATCAAAATCAATACAAAATGCTCATTGAGGCATTTTGTCAAACACCCAAGACTAGTGACTGATACGTGTCCGATATGGACACGTACAGTGCTCAAACCCTAGGGTTACCTATTCCTACAGCTGGGTTATGCCTAGGGGTCCCTAGATGTGGAATAATAACAGAGTTTCATTGAGTAATAGAGAAATTACCTATGGTTGCACAATCCTCAAAAAGACTCAATAGAGAATGGTTCTCCAAGCTCCAAAACTCCCTCAAATTGTCCCAAACCTGTGATGTGACTCCACAATCAATAGAGGAACAGTATTTAGAGTGCTATGGAGGAAATCCTAATGAAAATGGACCTATATTGAATGATCTATGGAGGAATGAAGTGTAGGCTTACATTGTCTTGAGGAAAGAATCATAAACTATTGGAAGGAGGCTCAAATCCCCAAAATGATATTATATAGGCAAGGGGGGGTCTCTTGGCTGGTCATAAAGTTAGGGTTAGGGTTTTTAGGTTTCATCCTATGGCTAGGATTGAATCAAGGGAAATAAATGGCCTAGAACAAAGGGTTCTATCTTAGCCCTTTGCAAATCACTTAACCATGACTAAACTTGACTTAACCCCTTAACCAACCCATCTAATTCTCAAAGTGGCTCACTAAGTTAGTCATGACTCATCTAGGTTAGGTCCAATCTAGGTTTGGCTAACCGTAAACACAAGGCAATAATTATATTAGTATTTAAATCAACCATTCAATTAAATTATTCAAAAATTCTTAATAAAATATATTAAATTCAAATAAATCCTAAAAATAACCAAAGTACCCTCTAAGCTAAAATATACTAGTCAAACATCCTAATCACATGGCTAGGCTCTGAGGTTACACTAGACAAACACCAAAATCATAAGTCATGATTTAAAAATAGTTTTAAAATGATTAAAATCACCAAAAATCATATTATCATTTAAATATTATAATTAAATAAATTAAAATATAAAATTTCAAAATTATCTTTATTTTAGAAAACTGTGTGTTACAAGGATGGATCATCTAGATTATGCATTGACTACAGGAAGCTTAACGCGGCGACAGTAAAGAACAAGTACCCACTACCAAGGATCGACGACTTATTTGATCAGTTAAGCAGAGCTAGAGTTTTTTCCAAGATAGATCTTCGTTCAGGGTACCATCAGGTGAGGGTCCGGAAGGAGGATATTCCCAAGACAGCATTCAGGTCGAAGTATGGGCATTATGAATTCTTAGTAATACCGTTTGGTTTGACCAATGTTCCAGCAATATTTATGGATTTGATGAACCGCATCTTTTTGCCATACTTAGATCAGTTTGTCGTGGTGTTTTTCGATGACATTCTTGTATATTCTGCCAGTGAGAAGGAGCATGAAGACCACCTCAGAAAAGTGTTACAGGTTCTGAGAGAAAACCAGTTGTATGCCAAGCTCAGCAAGTGTGAGTTCTGGATGGACCATATTTCATTTTTGGGTCATATCATATCAGGAGCTGGAGTAGCAGTTGTCACGCCCTGATTCCGTAGAATCGATAGTCGTCCCCCGGGCGTGATGCCGTGCGAACCTAATTTGCGATCGCACAAGGCATAGTCATAAGATTATCCGAAACACAACATCAAGTTAGAGTACGCAGAGAAATTGAATGACACATTTGAAATAGAAATAGACTTTTTCATTGATGATAAGAAAATATTTACATAGACTCCTTTACAATCATTGCCGCGCGGGCTACAACATGACTCGACTTACAAAATGAACGCCGATGAGATAGTCGTTCCATACATTACATCCCCTTTTTACAAGCAAAATATAACATCTTTCCACCTGCTATCGAGGCGAGTCGAGCCGCCATCTTCTTTTGGACTGAGTGCGGGTCTTCTTCAAAAGGATTCTAAAAAAAACAAGCCTTTACACGCGGACGAGGCTTCAAAAGGGTTCACTTCGCCTTGAGCTTTTAAGTGGCACGCCCTTCGTAGTTCGGGGTACCTGCATGGAGAGCGAGGATCAGTACATTACACTTTGTACTGGTGCGTGGCTATTTAAGTTCTAAGCTCTCATTTGGTTGAAGAGTTCAATTGACTTAAAGTATGAATGTTTCTAACCATCCTAATGAATTGCAAACAAGTAATGACAAGCATAGTAAAATTTACGTTGAAACTTACCGACGGCGGCCGCGCCGCGCCTTATGAAACTTACCATGTTCTTTCCTGTCAATTGTTATCATTTCTATACCAAGTGCAATATTTCGTGTGGTGGTCACTGACTCCCAGAGCCATCGTGGACTCCTCTAGCTTTTGTTAGACGGGGTCCTTTCAGCGTGAGTAGCGAGCCCCGCTGCAAGTCCTCGCCTAACCCGTGCCCAGCACAGCTAATTATTTGTTTCCCTTTGCCCGCAACGGTCCCGTGGCCTCGGGTTGCCGTGCGGGGAAACGCTCACCTTGTCGACAAGTTGTCCATGACCGTGCAAAGACATGTTTTTAGTTGTTAAGACATAGCCTACCTTTTTTTTTGAGAACTTGCTCATTCATTCGTGTTCGTGCACTTGCATTTATCTTTTCATTCGCAACAACACTATCGACTTTGCCTAAGAAGGGGGTCGAGAAGAGAAGGGTCAGCCACTCACCTTGAGTTTACTTCGGCGAAAGAACTTGCTTGGTTGCGCTAGACGTCGCCTATGCGATTACCTAAAATCGCACAAGCAACCGATTAGAACACTGCATTATTCAAGGAGTTCGATAGGAAATGCGAGTTCGAAATGCAAGCCATGAAAACCATCGAAAACATTCACGAAAGCGCATTCAGAAAACAAAGCCAAAACCAACGCAAGCGGCGTGAAAAGCAGAGCAACGGAAGGTCTCTCCCGACTCAGCCGCAGAGTCAATCCTCGAGGCGCAGCCCGCTGAATATGGGACTTGGTTCCGAAGAAGACATTCTATAATGAGGAATGGGTCTTAATTCAACCGTTCCCGTTCGATCGACTCGGCCGATCCCGACCTATCGGTCCCGACCAAATCGATAGCGACAGTGTTCCTTTCTCGCGCACCCCGTGGACAGAGTACGGGGCACGATGTAGGGACGGGACACTACACCATAACCAACTAAGAAAAAGTTTCGTCCTCGAAACTTAAGAATAGAACCTACCTCTACGAGAACAATGAAGGGAACTTCTCCTTCATCTCAGACTCAAGCTCCCACGTCGACTCCTCGACCGAATGGTTTCTCCAGAGGACGCGGACTAGAGAAATAGCACGGTTGCAGAGAAGTTTATCCTTGAGCTCCAAGATTTGCACCGGCTCTTCGACATATGATAAGTCCGCCTTCAGGTCCAGCTTACCCAACTCTACTACATTTCCCGGATCGTGCACGTACTTCCGCAATTGCGAGACGTGGAAGACGTCATGTACCTCTGACAATACCGGCGGCAAGGCGAGTTGGTAAGCTATCGGGGCGACTCGCTTCAATATTTTGAATGGGCCAACAAATTTCGGGCTCAACTTTCCTTTTGCACCGAACCGGGAAACTCCACGCGTAGGCATCACCTTCAGGAATACATGGTCGCCTTCCGAGAACTCGAGGGGACGTCGGTGCGTGTCAGTATAGCTTTTCTGTCGGCTTTGTGCTATCTTCAATCTTTCTCGTATCAACTTGACCTTCTCCACAGTCTGCTCCACCAGCTCCGGATCAAGTATCTGCCGTTCCCCGACTTCATCCCAGCAAATGGGCGATCTATACTTCCGGACGTACAAAGCTTCATACGGCGCCATTTGGATGCTGGACTGGTAGCTATTGTTGTATGCAAACTCGGCCAGCGGTAGATGGACGTCCCAACTTGACTTCAAGTCGATCGCACAGAGTCGCAACATGTCTTCGAGAATTTGGTTCACCCGCTCTGTTTGGCCGTCAGTCTGAGGATGATAAGCTGAGCTGAACTTCAACTTGGTCCCCAGTGCTGAATGTAGACTACTCCAGAAGCGTGCTACAAACCGTCCATCCCGATCCGAGACGATAGAAACTGGGACCCCGTGCAGCCGAACTATTTCATCAAGATATATCTGAGCAAGGCGGTCGACGCTCCAAGTAACTTTGATGGCGATAAAGTGCGCTGACTTGGTTAGTCGATCGACGATGACCCAGATGGCATCGTTTCCCCGCGGCGTCCTCGGCAAGCCAACAACGAAGTCTATAGTGATGTGATCCCATTTCCACTCTGGAATGGCAAGGTTCTGCATCTCCCCGCCCGGTCGCTGGTGCTCGGCTTTGACTTGCTGACAGGCCATACATTTTGACACAAAGAGCGCTACGTCCCTCTTCATGTCGTGCCACCAAAAGACAACGCGGAGGTCCTTATACATCTTGGTGCTGCCAGGATGCAAGGAATATTTTGTATAGTGTGCCTCCGTCATTATCTCCTTTCTGAGTTCTACGTCGTCCGGTACGCATAGCCGTCCCTTCACGCGCAACACTCTCGACTCGTCCTCTGCAAAGTCGGACGCTTTCCCTGTCGATATCAGCTTCTGCATCTTCTCCAGGTACGGGTCGTCCTTTTGTGCAGACTTGATCCTCTCCAGTAGGCTCGGTTCCACCCGCAGTTGTGCCAGTTTCACATCTCTGAAACGAACTCGAAGCTCGATGCCCATTCCTTCTAAGTCGCGCAGCAGTCGATCGTTGATGCATAATGAAGCTAAGTACTTTCGGCTCAGCGCATCCGCTACCACATTTCCCTTGCCCGGCGTGTAGTCGATCGATAAGTCATAGTCTTTGATTAGTTCGAGCCATCGCCTCTGCCGCATATTCAGTTCTTTCTGGGTGAAGAGATACTTGAGGCTTTTGTGGTCCGTATAAATCCTGCACGCCACGCCATAGAGATAGTGACGCCACAGCTTTAACGCGAACACAATTGCCGCTAGTTCTAGGTCGTGCGTGGGGTAGTTCTTCTCGTGCGGCTTCAACTGCCGGGAAGCAAAAGATATCACCTTATCCCGCTGCATGAGCACACACCCCAAGCCCTGGCCAGAAGCATCGCTGAAGATTTGAAATCCCTCCGTCCCTTCAGGAAGAGCAAGTATCGGGGCCGAAACGAGCCGTTGTTTGAGCTCTTGGAAGGAAGCTTCACAGTCGTCTGACCACTTAAATGCGACTCCTTTCTGGGTGAGGCGAGTTAACGGCGATGCGATCTTCGTGAAGTCCTTCACGAAGCGTCGGTAGTATCCCGCCAAGCCTAGGAAGCTTCGAATTTTGCTAACTGATGCGGGCCATTTCCAATCAGCAATTGCCTCGACTTTCTTCGGATCGACTGCGATGCCCGCGGCGGAGATGATGTGCCCATGGAATGAGACGCTGTCCAGCCAGAACTCGCACTTGCTCATCTTCGCGTACAACTGATTCTCTCGAAGGGTTTGGAGTACCGTCCGCAGATGCTCTGCATGTTGCGCTCGATCCTTCGAGTAGACGAGGATGTCGTCGATGAAAACTACTACGAACTTGTCAACGGACGGACGGAACACCCGATTCATTAGATCCATGAAGACGGCAGGGGCATTTGTCAGACCGAACGGCATTACCAAGAACTCGTAGTGGCCATAGCGAGTGCGGAAGGCAGACTTCGGTACGTCATCTGGCTTGACTTTGAGTTGGTGATAACCCGATCGCAGATCAATCTTCGAAAACACGGTTGCACCTTGGAGCTGGTCGAACAAGTCGTCGATGCGAGGCAGGGGGTATTTGTTTCGGACGGTGGCTTTATTCAATTCCCGATAGTCAATGCAGAGTCGCATCGATCCATCCTTCTTCTTTACGAATAGCACGGGCGCATCCCACGGCGAGACACTCGGACGGATAAACCCTCTGTCGAGCAATTCCTGAAGTTGTGCCTTCAATTCTTTCAATTCTGCAGGAGCCATTCTGTACGGAGCCTTCGAGATCGGACGGGTGTCGGGGAATGTGTCGATGGTGAACTCTATTTCTCGATCGGGCGGCATGCCGGGTAGCTCGTCCGGGAACACGTCTGGGAATTCTGCCACAACGTCGGTCTGACCCGCGTTTGCACCATCCTGTCGCATGTCTCGAACGGAAGCTAGATACCCTTCGCACCCGGAATGCAACATCCGTCGAGCCGATATTGCGGAGATCACCATGCAGGTCGGCGACGCCTCACCGCACGAGTAGCAGAATTCAGGTACTCCAGGCATATGGAATGTGACCCTTTTTTCAGCACAGTCTATGGTTGCATTGCACGGCCTGAGCCAATCCATTCCCAGAATAATGTCAAAGTCCTTCATATCTAGAACTATCACATCCAGACCGATCTTTTGACCGCCGATACAGATAATCCTGTCGGCGCAAGCTAAGTTTGTGAGAATTGGTGTACCCGAAGGTGTGCTTACGCTAAGGTCGAGATCTAATGATATTACAGGAAATTTGTGCTCGACGACGAAGTCCGCCGATATAAAACTATGCGAAGCGCCTGAATCAAATAACACACGAGCAGGTACATTATTGAATTTTAGTATACCTGACACTATCGTATCTGATGCCATCGCTTCGTCTCGAGTCATGGCGTAGACGCGGCCCTGAGTGTTGGGGCGACGGTCTCGGCCATTTTGCGGTGTGGGTTGAGTGGGCGGAGGAGGTCGAGGCGCCTGTCCTCGATTCTCTTGTCGGTATTGTTGGGGCGGGGCGTTACGAGTCTGACGAAAGCTTGGACAATTTGGAGCCGTGTGACCCCTCTGTCCGCAAGCGAAACATTCAACATTGCGGAAAAAGCAGTGGCTTTCACGGTGTCCAAGTCGCCCGCAATTGGAGCACTTAGGTATTGTCTTCTCACCCTTGTAGCCGCCGTTATTTGGACGCTTTGACGCGTCGTTGTTGCCTTCCATATGTTTTCCATAAATAAATTCCTTTATTTATTGTGTATCTGGGAAAATTACAACTGTAGGAATCCGATCTAGAAGACGATCGCTTTATCCCTTGGACTATGCGAAGAAGAAAAGCTCTCAAAATTTTGACAGTAGATAACTATCTATCTGTACAATTGAATGAGAAAAAGAACTCTATTTATAGAGTCAAAAATAATAACTGAAAAGATAACTGTCTTCACAGCCTGTGCTTAGTTGAAAATCACGCAGGATTTAACATACGCAAGGTTGTGAGCAGTTACTGGACGTGGCCTGTAACTGTTGGACACATGGCAATCATGCATGAGTCGTGTGCAAGTTACAGGACACGCAGGCGAGAGATCAGTGGCATGGCTGCCACGTACTCCAATTTGATGAAATCTACGCAGACTTGTTGAAGACGAAATCTACGCAGACTCGGGGTAGAAAGCTTCAAAATTCATGCAAACTTGGGGCAGGAAGCTTCAGAATCCACGCAGACTTGGTGAAAAAAACTTCAGAATCCACGCAGACTTGAGATGAAGATCTCACAATATACGCAGACTTGAGATAAGACTGCCAGCTGTCTTGATTCAGCGTGCCTCGACTGACACAAAATCTCTGACAGTGATTGCCTTTGTCAGTCACATTAAATGACAAGAAGCTCTTTTGGTACGCCAACTTGACGAAGGTTGAGTCTTGCTGAAGAAGATTTCGAAAATCACGCAATAGACGGCTGTGATCTCTCGAATTTTGTGCATACGTGGCATACGAAGAGACATTCTTCGACTGTTGTGCTGTCAGTCATAATTACTCTCTGACAAATGATGAGCTGTCTCCTCAGCGTGACTTGTAAATATTGTCCTGATCAACTGAGCGTGACTTTTGACTCTGTCCTAATCAACTCAGCGTGACTGTCATTTTTAAAGGCCTACAAGACCCCCTTCAAAGTTTTCGAAAAATTGAAAAGACTTCAAAATTTTCGAAATACTTTGAAAATAAGATGATAAAATAAAATCAGTCACGCTGAGATGACTTCAAATTTTTCGGAAGTCGAAAAGACTTCGAAGTTCTTTGAAAACATCCAAATGAACTTATTAAATGTCATAATGACTCTTCGTTCTCTGAGACTGATTGCATCCAATTTATGGTGGAATATGAACCGCCGGCGAGCTCTGTTATATAAACAGGGAGAAGATTCATTTTTAATCTTCATCTTACGTCAACATGACACCAAAGGAAGAAGCTGAAGAAGAAGCACGCAAGTTGGGTTTTTGTTCCCATAGTGATCCCACTTTTGAGGGTAAGGAACCGGAGCCCCTAGTCTTCGAGTTCAAAGACGATCCCATGCATTTAGCCAAGAATTTCCTGAGCTATTTTGGTCTGGATGGCTCGTCTTCTTCTGACGGACACAGCCTTGCAGAGCAGCGTGAAATGTTGAAGGCTCTGTTACACCGCATGTGGGTTAAGAGCATAGAAGAACTGGGCACTAAGCTCAGTCGCTCTGCTAAATAGAGCGTGTCATTTATGCTTTTGTCTTCTTTTGAAAATGTTGCACTTCTTCTTTTGTCTTTTGTAAGGCCATCAGTGCCTGTCTTGAAGAATGTAGTACAACTTTTGTGGTTGAACAGCGTGCATTAATGAAGAATGTTAATTAGCACTCTTTGACTGTTTCTAATGTTGCACTGTCTTCCAAAGTACACGTGTCATTCATTCCATGGTTTACGAGCGCTATTTACGCGGATCTTTTCCAAGAATAAGCTTATACTTTGTCCTTTAAATAGATAGCTGAGTTTAAAAGATACTTATCTCCCATTCTTCTTCTTTTTCTCTGAGAATGAAATTTTTGGGAGATTTTATTCTCACACAGGAAAGCAATGCTTTCTAATGTTCGATTTCTGCACACTGTATCAAACATGAGTTTGCCAATTCTTAGCACCAATCTTGAAGGTAAGTCCAGTATAGTACGTGTACTATTTTGTTGCTGTTGAAAATGGGCTTTTTGTTTCTGACTGAACAATGCACGCTTGACTAGCCAGCGCGTGCCAAATGATATTTCTGTTGATTAATCTCCTCTTCCTTGATACTTTCTGCAGGAATTCGGCTGAAAACTTTCTTTAGAACTGGCATTGGTGATGTGGATGCTGTGGAGAATATTCTGCTGACACCTACATCAGAGAGCTCATACGCTTTTGACGCGTACATCAGACAACTCAGAACTCTTCGTGGGATAGAAGGGTCTTCCTCAGATGGTAGGAAGAGCCTTTATACACGAGAGTTGGATGGTGGAGTCAACTCTACCCCGAAAAATTGGGTAGTAGAGTTCCTTTCAAGGCAGAACTAGGAATTGTATCCCAATATGGAATACATTCCTATCTTCCTTGAGAGGTTACCCCCAATCCACCAATTGTATTGACAGTACCACGACTTCGGGCTGCCATACTCTGTGGTTCTCCTCTCGTCTGAAAGAGAAGACCAGAGTTTGATTCCTGCTGATCTGGTCGTGACTGGGACTCAGACAGTCAGGAACTGCCACCAACAACGAACCTGACGGAGAAGGTCCGACGGAGAAGATCCAAAGAAGAAGATAGATCTCTTTTAGGTTATTGTTGTGGTGTAGAATGAAAATCCAAGATTTGTAATAGATTTCCATTATGATTTGTAAGAAAGTCTAAGAAAATATAATAGACTTTTTATGGTGAAATGAGAATGGAAATGATAATTCTTCTATGCTCAATAATTTGTATTTGTGGATGAATTGTGGACATGATAGATAATAAAATCTTCTTTTCTGTTTTAGAGTATATGATATTATCAGAGGTATTATGGACGTGATAATATGTATGAACTCAAAAGAAAATAGATTGATTTCTATGCAGAGGTCAAAAATGACAAATGAGTAGATAGATTCGGAATTGATTCAGAGGTTATGAAAACATGATAAATAACGAATCCCCAAATAAATTGATAGAAGATCATGAACGGACGAACGTAATAAATGAACGGATGAACCGTCAAGTATTAATGAATGTGTGAATCGTCGGATAAATGTGAGAAATGAACGGATGAACCGTCAAGCATTAATGAATATATGAATCGTCGGATCGTCGGATGAATGTGACGCTTCACTATTTGAGGAACTTCTGCCTATAAATATAGCAGAAATCTGACAAGAACGAACACTTCTACTTTCAAACATAAAAAATGTCGTCTGAAGAAGCATCCAAGAAAGCTGAAATTGCCATGAGGATTCAGAAAGGTACTGGAGAACGCCCTGCTGATCCAATTCAATTGAAGAAGGCGGTAGCAGGCGAAGGTTCGTCTGTACCCAAGCCACTAAGGGATATTTTGGACTTCCTGCTCGAACCAGGAAAGACTAAAGAAGAAGAAGCCATGAGAATGGCTGCTTGTAAGTTCCTCGTGGGTTTCAGCAAAGAGGTTCTCAGTTCTTTTGCTGATCGCGTCTTCGAGAAGGACGGCAGTGGCCCACGTCCAAATGTAGAAAAGGATGATAGTGATCTTCTTTAATATCATGTATCATCATTCATGATAAAAATAAAATAAAAATTTTATTTCTAAACATGAAACTGTCTGATGATTACAAGCATTTACATTTATACATAGTACTTCTTAAGGAATTTGCCATTAATAGGCATCAAAACTTTTCGACCATCCAATTCTGAGAGTTGATAAGCTCCATTTGAGAAAACTTTGCTCACAATATAGGGTCCTTCCCACTTTGCGTTAAATTTGCCCTTGCTCATATGAGTCATAGTCATAGGACGTCTGACTGTTAGAACAAGTTCTCCTTTTTGATACGCCCGAACTCTAACTTTCTTATTAAAAGCTCTTGAGATTCTAGCTTGATAGAATTCAATATTCTGTTGAGCAGATAATCGCTTTTCATCCAGAGCTTCTAATTCTTGAAGTCGAAGACGATCATTATTTTCTACAGTGAGTTCATTAGCGATTGCTATCCTTAAAGAAGGAATTTGAATCTCTAATGGAAAAATAGCTTCGCAACCATACACCAGAGAGAAGGGTGTACATTTAGTAGCATTACGAACTGTAGTGCGATAAGCCACAAACATTCACCGAGCTTCTCACTCCAATTACGTTTGTTAGTAGAGACAAACTTCTTTAGGAGTTTGATGATGGTCATGTTGAAAGCTTCTGCTAATCCGTTAGCTGTCGGATTATATGCGGTAGAAGCCACATTGTTGATCCGGTGATCGTCACAGAACCGAGTAAATTTCTGGCTGACGAATTGTGGTCCATTATCATGAATAATGCGTCGAGGAACACCAAATCTGTAGATGACGTGGTGCTTAATAAAGCTAATGACATTGGACGTCTTAACTTCAGACAAAGGAATGGCTTCGGCCCATTTGGAGAAGTAATCGGTTATTGCGAGAATAAACCGATGACTTTTTGATGACGACGGATTGATCGGACCAATAATGTCCATGCCCCAAGCTTCGAAGGGCCATGATGCTGTCGTCGGATGTAAAAATTCTGAAGGTTGATGAATAAAATCTGCATAGATTTGACAAGCTTTACACTTCTTTGCATATTCGATGGCGTCTGATACCATAGTGGGCCAATAATAACCCATACGTCGAATACGGTCTTGAAGTTTTGGTCCAGGCTGATGTGCTCCACAAATTCCATCATGTGCTTCATGAATAATTTGTTGAGCCTCGTCACCGACAACACATCGAAGAAGTAAACCATCATAAGCTCGATGATATAAGGTCTTTGTTGTATGATTATAATAGAATCGGAGTGATCGTCGTCTGATAGATGCTGCCTCACTCGAATCATCCGGAAGAATATCATACAATACGAAATCTAAGAAAGGAAGTCTCCAATCCGTATCCGTATTTTGATTCTCGGCCGAATTACTGAAGATAAATTCCACGCTGGAATCAGATGAAGATGATAAAGATTTACGACTAAATCCAAATCCTCTTGTTGTGTTGACGTCATGAGATGTTGATTCTTCAATGTCAACTGGAAGTCCTAGGGTCAGGTTATTTTCAAGATAAAATAATTCTCGATTGCGAACAATAATCATTTGTTGTCGTCTAATTGGGATAGCCAACACCGCTGCAAGATTAGCTAGAGCATCAGCTTCTGTGTTACATGCTCGCCTAACATGTTCAATGAAGAATTCTTCAAACGAAGAAGCCATAGTTATAGCTGATCTATGATAAGAAACCAGATCTTGATGGCGGACTTCATAAGTACCCCTTATCTGATTGACAATGAGTTTAGAGTCTCCGTACGCCTCCAAATGTTGAATATTTAGATGTTTAGCGAGTTGAAGACCAATGAGTAATGCATTGAACACGGCTGATCAAGAGAATAAGCTCTTTGGATAGCAAGACCTTCTGGCGATACAAGAACGATTCCAACTCCAGCGACAATATCACCATTAGGACCTATTCTTGAAGCTCCATCAAAGAATAGACGCCAAGTAGGATCTTCTTCAGCAATTTGGTTTGAATCTAGGACTTCATCTGGAATTTTGTCATAGAGTTTTGAATCTTCTGGAATTGAATGAGCAGCCAGAAAATCAGCTAAAGCTTATCCTTTGACTGACTTCTGAGGAATATAATGTATGTCATACTGAACAGCGAACATCAAGGCTAGACATTCTTTTTCGACCGGTGAATATCGAGGTTCAGCTCCGGTCATAGTACGACTGAGATAGTAGATGGCTTGTTCATGACCATTTTGATTCTTTTGAGCGAGTAATGCATCCAATGAATGACTCATTGCTCGAGTATATAGGAGAAATGGAATTCCTGAAACAGGAGGTACCAATACTGGAGGGCTCATCAGATATTGTTTTATATCATCGAATGCTTTCTGACATTCATCATTCCAGACAAAAGAAACACCTTTCTTCATAAGTTTGTTGAATGGTCTGCAGCGTCCTGATAAATTAGAGATGAATCTCCTAATATAAACGATCCTTCCTTGAAATCCTCGTAGCTCTTTTAAGGTGCGTGGAGGACGCATCTCTTGGATGGCTTTGATCTTCTCGGGATCCACGTGTATACCTTTAGAGGTAATGACGAAGCCGAGAAATTTACCACTAGAGACGCCTAAGAAGGACTTAGTAGGGTTCATCTTTAATTGATGCTTACGCATTAGATCAAATATAGTCTTCAAATCTTGGATATGATCCTCCTTTTGTCGACTTTTGACTGCAATATCATCAACATAGCATTCGACTATTTTCCGCAAATGTTCACGGAATATAGTGCTCATAGCTCATTGATAAGTTGCTCCTGCATTCTTGAGACCGAATGGCATAACTGTATAACGGTATGTACCGATCGGCGTTCTAAAAGAAGTGTGCTTCTCGTCATCTGGAAATATTTTAATCTGATTGTACCCAGAATATCCGTCCATGAATGACATCCGTTCAAATCCACAGGTATTATCAATCATGACATCAGTGATTGGTAGAGGGAATTTGTCTTTAGGACAAGCCGCATTGAGATCGCGGAAGTCTATGCATACTCTGATCTTGCCAGTCTTTTTAAGGACAGGAACTATGTTAGCCACCCAATCGGAATGTTGTTCCTCTCTAATAAACCCGGAGGTTATGAGTTTATTGACTTCAGCTTCAATTGCATCCATAATGTCTGGACGAAATCGTTGCTGTTGTTGTTTGACCGGTTTAGCATTCGGCAAGATATTGAGCTTGTGAGTTGCAATTTGTGGATCAAGTCCTGACATATCTTCATAACTCCAAGCGAAGACATCGATGTAGTCACGAATGAGTTTGATCATGTCTTGCTTATCAGTTTCAGAAAGACTTTCACTGATGAATATTGGTTTGGGAGATCCCTCTTCACCAATATCTATTTGAACAAGTTTGTCTTCAGTCGGAGGTTCTTTTTACTCGAAATGGAACTCCCATTGATTATCTAATCTTTGGGCCCATTGTTCTGATTCAGGTGAGATTTCAAACTCTTCTTCGTCTTCATCACTTTCTTCAGAATGGTCAATGGAAACCATGTTGGAAGACAGAATGTTGCAGTAGAAATCGCCGATACTCGTATCGGAATCCCAAGAAGTGGTACTAGAAGAATCAGATCTCTTATCTTCGTCAGACTCGGGATCTTCATGGATAATATTGATAAAAGGAGTAGGAGCTATATAGCCCAATCCGTATTTCGTCCTTCCATATTTCAGAGGAGGAATACGAACAGGCATTTTTCTTCCTTTTCCACTATTGAGGCCAGTCCTGAAGTCATAGCCCATATTTTTGATGATGTCTTTAGATTGCTGACTATAACGACGTAGTTGTAATCTTCCAGTATCATCATTTTTGTCATCATCTTCTAAATCAGAAGGACTTTGGGGCCCTTTATAGAAGAATATTGGAATGTCTCCTGGCTTTCTGCTGGGAAATAGAAAGTATGAAGATTGTACAGGTTCTAGGGATACATCTGTATGAACAGTCTGTACAACCCCTATGGTTATTGCGTTCAAGTCATCTAACAAATGTAAATAACTATGAACATAATTGCACACATCAATGTACTACAAAGATGGAGACTTTTCATTAAATGTAAAAGCAGCAATATTTACATTGGGAGAAGGCTGAGCCTTAGAGATTTTAGCCAAGTCAATGACTAAAGGGGGAGAAGAAGAACGAGAAGAAGCGTTGTTTCGATTAAGATCGATAACAAATGGCTCAGAAGAGGTGAGCTCCCTTGAAGCTTGAGATGGAAGAATAATCCGCCCTCCAACTGGAATTAGCAGAGTATCCTGTTTCACATGTGGAGATGCAGGAATTGCAGTACGTCCACTGACAGGAATAATCATTGTGTCTTGAGCAAACGACTGAGGTAACGGAGAAATTCGTCCAGTCACCGGAATGATGAAAGAACCTTCTCCAGAGGGTTTGGGAGATTGTTGCTGAGTAGTTCGACCTTTAACAGGAATTATTAAGGTCTCACTTTGTGCATCCTCTTTCTCCATAGCTTGTATGACCCTTGTATACTCTTCTTTGTACATTCGGGAATCATTGAAATAAGCTTCAACCCCATGGAAGGGATTTATGTCAGCAACTTCTTTTTGTACTCTTCTATTGCTATCAATGTATTTAAAACACTGATGAAGAGTAGAAGGTACCACATTATTTTCATGAAGAAAGGGCCTCCCTAGATGAAGATTATAGGATCCCACGATCTCGATCACATAGAAAGTGACTTTGGATCTGAAATCACCTATTTGAAGCTTCAGATGAATCTTTTCCAAAGGCTCGCTTCGGCTTTGATTGAATCCCAGGATAGTAGTAACCGTCTTGGAGAGTTTGTGAAGAGGGATTTTTAGTTCATCCAATAAACTCTTTGGCATGATGCTTATAGCAGACCCTGGATCAATAAGGATACGATCTATCTTCATCGTATCGATATAACCGGTGTAGTAGAGAGGCCGATCATGTCGATTATCCTCCAGTAGCATGTCGTCTTGTGTAAAAGTAATATTTGGGATAATCTCCAGTACACTGTTGCAATGTAAGCAAGTAGCAGGTTCCGTATCTGGCTTCTTCAATTGTGCAAGACAAGAGTCAGCCTGTAGAAGTGCTTCACTTAACGTCTCCCGAGTCTCTTTGGAAAGACGTAGAAGTTCAAAGAGGGACATTCTAGCTGGAGTATTAGCAAGTTGAGCTAGAATGTCAAAGTTATAAGGCTTCTGAAGTCCAAGAGAAGAGGACTTCTTAATTGGCTTATCAAACCGAGCCTGTTGTTTGCCTTTCTCAAGAGCTGTAGGCTTGGAAGGAGCAGGTTCGACTGGTGTAGTTGAAGGAACAGGTGCAATGGATGATTCTTCTTCAGGAGGAACATTAGGAGCATCTTTATCAGCTGGAGGGATATCAGGAGTATCCTCAGGATTCTTGGAATAATCCTTTAGATAAGGTTTTTCCGTTCTAGTGGCACTAACAAGTGCTTCTTCTTTCTCTTTTGGCTCTGTGTCAGAGGTAGACCCAAGAGATGTCATATGACATGACTTAATCTTTCCAGCCTTCTTGGACTTTCGAGAAGTAGTCTTTTGAGGAGAAGGCGATTCAAAATCTGCCACTAGATTAGGATGGATCCACATGATTTCTCCTGTTTCCAAAGTGATTGGCACTAATCCTTCAGACTGTGGAGGAGGAAGATTCACTATGTCAAGAGTTGCCTTGGGAATAGGAACGATCCCACTTTCAAGGAGTTGAGGAGGGAAATCTCCGAATTGCATAGAGACGACGTTGGAGGTGACGGTCTTCTCTTTTGGAGTAAGAGAGATAGCTCCAGATTTAATCATTTCTTGGATCTTTCCTTTCAGTACATAACATGTACGAATTGTATGACCCAGCATTCTGTGATATGGGCAGTATTTGGGATGATCTGTCTTACCAGCTTCATCAGGTTTCTTGATCTCAGATAATTGTATCTTATTATCTTTCAGCAGACATTCAAAGATACCAAGGACATCGTCGTCATCGAAAGAGTATTCTTCTTTAGGGCGAGGTGTTCTTGGTTGTTGAGTTGTAGGAGTTTGAACAGTTGATGCATCTTTGCTCTGAAGATTAACTTCAAGAGTTTCTTTTCCCTTGCGAGCATTATTTTTATTGTTAGTACCTTGACCTGTTTCTTTAGGAGTCATCTGCACTCCTAAACCTTTGAAGGTTTCAGCACTAATTTCTGCGGCCTTGGCACTAACTATGAAAGAAGACCAGTCATGGAATTGGGTGGATCCTGTCCACATGCTGATGATTGGCAACAAGTTTGATTTGCATGTGTCGATGGTGACAGCATCAGGAGTTCCAAGAGGCATCTTCAGAGCTTCTCTTCGAAACCGTTCAATGTACTCTTCTGTAGTTTCATTATTTTTTTGCTTGATTCTAATAAGAGCAGACATAGTCATGTCATTGAGCCCTTCATAGAACCGTTTAAGAAACATCTGTTTGAAACCGGCAAATGAGGTAATGCTCCCATCTGGGAGACTTCTATACCATTCATAAGCCGTTCCGTTGAGACATCCAACAAACACCCGAGTAAGGAGGGCGTCGCTTGGTTGCAGCTGATCAGTCATCACTTCAAAGTGATTAATAAACTGACTTGGAGAAGTGGTTCCATCATAGAATGAGATAGTAGGAGGCTTGTATTTAGGAGGATACGATACTTGCTTCCATTCTATCGGATAAGGTTGCTTGATGCCTAACCTTTGTAAACCATCCTTCTGTTTGAATGCCTCGAATTGAGTTTTGAGATTCCTCAATTCTTCATTAACAACTCCGGAGGATTGTGGAGTTGTAGCTTGTAGAGAATAGTTGAAAGGAGGAACAGCATTGTAAGCACTACCCCCAGCTCCAGAGAGACTAGGGTTTGGTTGAGCTGGTCCAGGAGTATTGGATTGTACTGCTGAAAGAACTTGTACTGGACTCATATCAGTGTCAGTTGGTATGGCATCTGGTACAGTCTGTCGATTTTGCAACTGAGCTGTCATGAGTTCATACATTGATTTCATAGTATCAGCCATAGACTTCATTTGTTGTTCCAAAGAAGCAATTCTTTGATCTTGAGGAGTCAAAGAAGAAGAAGGTTCATCAGTATTCCCATCAACCATATAAGTTGTGACTATACGAGGGATTATTGATGAACTGGTAGATGTTGTTTGTTCTGAATCATTGCTTTGTGCATCAAAGTCAATTATAGGAGAACTACACCCAGTAGGAAGAGGTGGGAAGTTAGATTCTCCAAGGAATTCAGAATCATCTTCAGAGATCAAATTTCTTTGACTAGAAGCCAGGACTCTTGCTCTGGTATTTCTATATACTCCATCTGGACTATCAGCTCTACCCCCAGTATCCCGAGAGGTCATGTTGACAGAAGCAAACAAAGACTCATCTTCATCAGGCATAGGTTCACACTGAATCCGATTGAAGACAGATTGTCGTTTTGTTTGACATCTGTATTGCATTGTGACTCTCGGCTGGAAATCACATTCATGATCAACATAGTCCTGAGCCATTGATTGACATCTGCATTGAATTATGACTCTTGGATAGAAGTCACATTCAGCATGGTCCTTTGTCACAAAATTACTCCTTCTCTTCTGTTGAAGATATTATCGTAAATCTGTTTATGAAGATTGGGGAGTATATTTCCTGTTCTTGGATCTTGATGGCTCTTGATTATATAGAGAATGATTAATATGAGCCACATAGTTTCTTGCATACTCTGCATCTGGATCTCTTATCCTTGTTCCCAACTGGTATGGTTTCTTAACACCAGAAGTGTTAATTTTTGTTTTTAGATCAGTTGGAGGTAACACATTAGTTTTGGAAACATGGAGTTTTTCTTCCATTGATCTGGATATTTGCAGAGAAGGAAAAGTTGAACCACCTCCTTGATTAGGAGTTGGTAACAGACCTTTTCTAGACAAATTCTGTGCCCAATTCGAAGAAGTCATAGAAGAAGACATTAAGAAATGTTTCTTCTTAGACTCATTCAAGTTTTGAGACATAGAATGTCCAGAAGGAAGAGTAGTCAAAAGACCATCTCCTTTTCTTTGACTAACAAAATTGTCAGTCAAAGCTGTTCCTGGAGTAAAAACTACAGGAGCAGAAGAAACAACTAAAGAGTTATTCCTTTTCGAAGGGACTTTGTGTGGAAGACCACTCCCAGTTCTAGTAGAACTTGGCAAAGAAGAAGAGATAGCTAAAGAGCTATTCTTCTTAGATGAAATACACGCTGAAACAGGCTTGGTTAAAGAACCAGTGCTGTTGGCGTGACTTTTGACTTTGGAAATACACGCTGGAACAGATTTGGCTAAGGAGCCAGTATTGTTAGCGTGATTGTTGATTTTAGAATTACACACTGAAACAGACTTGGCTAAGGAACCAGTGCTGTCAGCGTGACTTTTGGGATTGAAATTGCACGCTGGAACAGATTTGGCTAAGGAGCCAGTACTGTCAGCGTGACTTTTAATTTTGGAGACACACACTGGAACAGATTTGGCTAAGGAGCCAGTACTGTTAGCGTGATCTTTGATTGCTGTCATCTTCGAGCGCACAAGAGTGTGCGTGCTTGCAGTAGAGTTCTTGCCAGTGTTAGGAGTAGACACTGTGGCAGAGACTTCACCATTGGCTGCCAACTGAATCTTAGGGACATAGACAGAGTGTCCCTTCGACTTGGCAGTGATGATGGAGGCTGTAGTGGGCTTACCACTCTTAGCCCGCTGCATTTCTTCATAGGCGAGTTGATCGAATTGGATCGTCATCACCTTCTTCGTCGAGCCGATTGACGAAGTGTCGCATTGAGTTGTTGCCATCTCAGAAGAGGAGATGGTTTTCCCCAGCAGAGTCGCCAATTTGTTTTCCATAAATAAATTCCTTTATTTATTGTGTATCTGGGAAAATTACAACTGTAGAAATTCGATCTAGAAGACGATCGCTTTATCCCTTGGACTATGCGAAGAAGAAAAGCTCTCAAAATTTTGACAGTAGATAACTATCTATCTGTACAATTGAATGAGAAAAAGAACTCTATTTATAGAGTCAAAAATAATAACTGAAAAGATAACTGTCTTCACAGCCTGTGCTTAGTTGAAAATCACGCAGGATTTAACATACGCAAGGTTGTGAGCAGTTACTGGACGTGGCCTGTAACTGTTGGACACATGGCAATCATGCATGAGTCGTGTGCAAGTTACAGGACACGCATGCGAGAGATCAGTGGCATGGCTGCCACATACTCCAATTTGATGAAATCCACGCAGACTTGTTGAAGACGAAATCCACGCAGACTCGGGATAGAAAGCTTCAAAATCCACGCAAACTTGGGGCAGGAAGCTTCAGAATCCACGCAGACTTGGTGAAGAAAACTTCAGAATCCACGCAGACTTGAGATGAAGATCTCACAATATACGCAGACTTGAGATAAGACTGCCAGCTGTCTTGATTCAACGTGCCTCGACTGACACAAAATCTCTGACAGTGATTGCCTTTGTCAGTCATATTAAATGACAAGAAGCTTTTTTGGTACGCCAACTTGACGAAGGTTGAGTCTTGCTGAAGAAGATTTCGAAAATCACGCAATAGACGGCTGTGATCTCTCAAATTCTGTGCATACGTGGCATACGAAGAGACATTCTTCGACTGTTGTGCTGTCAGTCATAATTACTCTCTGACAAATGATGAGCTGTCTCCTCAGCGTGACTTGTAAATATTGTCCTGATCAACTGAGCGTGACTTTTGACTCTGTCCTGATCAACTCGGCGTGACTGTCATTTTTAAAGGCCTACACCATATGGCTAGGATGTTTGTGATTGGAGTGGCGCACAACGTCGTCAGCACTGGGAGGATGCAGGTTCTCAAGGCGGAGCGCGTGATTCAGAGCCTCGCCCACGGTCTTGTACTCCGGGACCCCGACATGAGCACCGATAGAGTGTCGCAGACCCACTTCGAACCGTCGCACACGGCACTCTTCAGTCGGCAGAAACTGGCCAGCAAACTTAGACAACTTGTTGAATTCTGCGGCGTACTGTTCCACTGTCCTGCTTCCTTGCTTCAACTGCATGAATTTATTCTCCTTCGCTTGAAGAACGGCTGACGGAAGGTACTGGAGTTCGAAAGCTTTGCGGAACGTGGCCCAAGAGATCAGTGCGGTGGTGTTGTCCGGTCGGATCGCTCGCTTACGCACAGCCCACCAGTCGTGCGCGTTCAACCGTAGCTGAAGTTGTGCGCAGGCGACTTGCTTCGATTCTTCAATGCCAAGAAGCTCAAAGTGATCTTCCAGCTCTTCCAACCAGTCGATCGCCATGGAAGGACCCTCGGTGCCGCTGAAGGAAGTGCGGCACGCCTTCTTGAATTCTGACACTTTAAAGTTGTAGTTTTTCGGTGCCGCTGGTTGACGCTCGGGATCCTCCGTGTCGACATCAATGGGTTGGATCGCCGGCACGGTGACGGTAGGTGTAGTCGCAGAATTCCCGTTGGCCGCCATTGTCTGGACGATCTGCTGCAGGATATCTAGCTGCTTTTGCTGAAGCTTGGCATGTGCATCAAAGCGAGCTTCGAACTGGGCCTGTCGTTCCTCTACCTGCTGATGCCGATTCTCGGACTGGTTTCGCTGCGCCTCCATCATGCGCAGCATCCTTTCGATTGTATCGTTAGAAAGTCCGGCCTGCAGACGATGCGAACTACTAGAGCCGCTCGAGGTGCTGTGTTCTTGCTCGACCGTGGGTTCCGTCACTTCTGCGATACGAAGGCAAATACATCAGTCACAAATTATTACGGACTCATTGTATGGAACAACTTATCTCATCGATGCGAGGTCAAAGGTTTGGAACTCTAGACGCGAGGCCAAAGGATGTAAAGCCGTGCTCTGATACCATTATGTCACGCCCCGATTCCGTAGAATCGATAGTCGTCCCCCGGGCGTGATGCCGTGCGAACCTAATTTGCGATCGCACAAGGCATAGTCATAAGATTATCCGAAACACAACATCAAGTTAGAGTACACAGAGAAATTGAATGACACATTTGAAATAGAAATAGACTTTTTTATTGATGATAAGAAAATGTTTACATAGACTCCTTTACAATCATTGCCGCACGGGCTACAACATGACTCGACTTACAAAATGAACGCCGATGAGATAGTCGTTCCATATATTACATCCCCTTTTTACAAGCAAAATATAACATCTTTCCACCTGCTATCGAGGCGAGTCGAGCCGCCATCTTCTTTTGGACTGAGTGCGGGTCTTCTTCAAAAGGATTCCAAAAAAAACAAGCCTTTACACGCGGACGAGGCTTCAAAAGGGTTCACTTCGCCTTGAGCTTTCAAGTGGCACGCCCTTCGTAGTTCGGGGTACCTGCGTGGAGAGCGAGGATCAGTATATTACACTTTGTACTGGTGCGTGGCTATTTAAGTTCCAAGCTCTCATTTGGTTGAAGAGTTCAATTGACTTAAAGTATGAATGTTTCTAACCATCCTAATGAATTGCAAACAAGTAATGACAAGCATAGTAAAATTTACGTTGAAACTTACCGACGGCGGCCGCGCCGTGCCTTATGAAACTTACCATGTTCTTCTCTGTCAATTGTTATCATTTCCATACCAAGTGCAATATTTCGTGTGTTGGTCACTGACTCCCAGAGCCATCGTGGACTCCTCTAGCTTTTGTTAGACGGGGTCCTTTCAGCGTGAGTAGCGAGCCCCGCTGCAAGTCCTCGCCTAACCCGTGCCCAGCACAGCTAATTATTTGTTTCCCTTTGCCCGCAACGGTCCCGTGGCCTCGGGTTGCTGTGCGGGGAAACGCTCACCTTGTCGACAAGTTGTCCATGATCGTGCAAAGACATGTTTTTAGTTGTTAAGACATAGCCTACCTTTTCTTTTGAGAACTTGCTCATTCATTCGTGTTCGTGCACTTGCATTTATCTTTTCATTCGCAACAACACTATCGACTTTGCCTAAGAAGGGGGTCGAGAAGAGAAGGGTCAGCCACTCACCTTGAGTTTACTTCGGCAAGAGAACTTGCTTGGTTGCGCTAGACGTCGCCTACGCGATTACCTAAAATCGTACAAGCAACCGATTATAATACTGCATTATTCAAGGAGTTCGATAGGAAATACGAGTTCGAAATGCAAGCCATGAAAACTATCGAAAACATTCACGAAAGCGCATTCAGAAAACAAAGCCAAAACCAACGCAAGCGGCGTGAAAAGCAGAGCAACGGGAGGTCTCTTCCGACTCAGCCGCAGAGTCAATCCTCGAGGCGCAGCCCGCTGAATATGGGACTTGGTTCCGAAAAAGACATTCCATAACGAGGAATGGTCTTAATTCAACCGTTCCCGTTCGATCGACTCGGTCGATCCCGACCTATCGGTCCCGACCGAATTGATAGCGACAGTGTTCCTTTCTCGCGCACCCCGTGGACAGAGTATGGGGCACGATGTAGGGACGGGGCACTACAGCAGTGGATCGCAAGAAGATAGAAGCAGTAGAGAGTTGGCCAGTACCCAAGACCGTAGCTGATGTACAGAGTTTCTTAGGATTAGCGGGTTATTACAGAAGGTTTGTATCAGATTTTGTAAGACTTTCAGCACCCATGACCCGCTTGACACGGAAGGATGTGCCATTTGTCTGGTCGGTAGAATGTCAGACATCATTTGAGACCTTGAAGCAGAAGTTGATATCAGCACCTATTCTTACATTGCCAGTTGGACCCGGAGGTTTCACCGTATATTGTGATGCGTCAGGTAAAGGACTTGGATGTGTCCTCATGCAGTACGGGAAGGTGATAGCATATGCATCTAGGCAGCTTCGGGACCACGAGAAGAACTACCCAACTCATGACTTGGAGTTGGCGGCAGTAGTATTTGCTTTGAAGCTATGGAGGCATTACTTATATGGTGATCGAGTAGACATGTACATAGACCATAAAAGTCTGAAGTACATCTTTACTCAGAAGGAGCTGAACATGAGGCAGAGAAGATGGTTAGAGCTGATCAAGGATTACGACGTGGAGCTGCAGTATCATCCAGGCAAGGCTAATGTGGTAGCAGACGCTCTCAGCAGAAGAGGCGGCGCATTTATGTTGACAACGCAGAAGCATATCTTAGAAGACCTTCAGGAGATGGACATAGAGTTATACTTCCTAGTGATGTAGGAGTTCTAACAAGTCTACAAGTTTAATCTGACTTGGTAGACAGGATCAAGGCAGCTCAGGAACAGGACCCAAGGATTCAGAAGCTTAGGGCAGAATGTGAGTCAGGACTCAGGAAGGAGATGCAAATTCATGAAGATGGTACTCTTAGGTTTGGATCGCATCTATGTGTGCCTAGTGGAGATATCAGACAGAAAGTTATGGCAGAAGCTCACAGTTCCCAGTATTCTATACATCCTGGAGGGACCAAGATGTACCAAGATATTAAGCAGCACTTCTGGTGGAATAGAATGAAGAGGGAGATAGCTAGATTTGTTTTCCGTTGCTTGATTTGTCAGCAAGTGAAGGCAGAGCAGCAGTGGCCAGCTGGGTTATTGCAGCCACTTCCTATTCCGGAATGGAAGTGGGAGCATATTAAAATGGACTTTGTGACCGATTTACCGAGATCACCAAGTGGTAAATATGTTATTTGGGTGATAGTGGATCGGCTTACAAAGGTAGCACACTTTCTTTCTTTCAGAGTAGGGCAATCTACAGAAAAGTTGGCGGAGTTATATATGTAACAGATAGTCAGGCAGCATGGAGTCCCTGTCAGTATTGTGTCAGACAGAGATACCCGTTTCACATCACATTTCTGGAAAAGCTTGCATCATAGTCTAGGCACCAAGTTAAAATTTAGCACGACTTACCATCCACAGACGGACGGGCAATCAGAAAGGACAATTCAGACTTTGGAAGATATGTTGCGAGCTTGCACCCTAGATTTTGGAGGATCTTGGGAGAGCCACCTGCACTTAGTTGGGTTTTCATATAACAACAGTTATCAAGCCAGTATCCAGATGGCACCATTTGAAGCACTATATGGTAAGAAGTGTAGGTCGCCACTGGCATGGGATGATATCGGGGAGAGGAAGATGCTAGGCCCGGAATTGATTGTTCAGACGGTTGAAGTGGTTAAGGGAATTAGAGAGCGACTTCGAGTTGCGCAGGATCGGCATCGTCATTGGGCGGACCAGCATCGTAGGCCGCTAGATTTTTCTGTTGGGGACCACGTGTTTTTGTGGATCTCACCTACCCGTGGGGTCATTAGGTTTGGCGTTCGTGGGAAGTTGAGTCCGCGATACGTAGGACCATTCGTTATCCTTGATAGGGTAGGCGATGTTGCTTATCGTCTGTCCCTTCCACCTTCGTTACGAGAGGTGCATGACGTGTTTCATGTATCGCAGCTGCGAAGGTATGTATCGGACCCAAGCCATATCCTAGATCATTCTGAGTTGGTTGTTGGTACCAACTTGTCTTACGAGGAGCAGCCGGTGTCCATTTTGGACCGAAGAGAGAAGATACTCAAGAACCGAACAATTAGCCTTGTCCGGGTTGCTTGGGGTCATCACTCATTAGGAGAGTCAGCGTGGAAAGGTGAGGATGATATCCGATCACGGTATCCACATTTGATTGACTCACAAGATATATTTCTTTCCATGTACCTTGATTGTCTTAACCCCTCATGCTTGTCACCCCATGGATAGAACTACTTGATATCGTAGATTGTTAATATAGATAGGTTATCTGCTAGTTAAATGTTGAAGAATGATTGCTTGCCCAAGTTTCTTGTACCTAGATTAGCTTAGTCTTGATATTCCTATCCTGCTTGGATTTGAAATTCCGAGGACAAAATTTTTCTAAGGAGGGTAGAGATGTCACTTTCCGTTCCCAGAATACGTATTTTTAATACATGTACTGCTTTAATATATTTATTTAATATTTATCATGTACTGATCTGTAGTTAAACTCCCTTTAATTTCATGTTCATTAAATTCCTGCAATTTAATTTCTGCATTTTATTTTCTGCTTCCATACTCTGCTTTAGCTATATTTGGGTTCGGCTTGGATTGGACTTAGTATACTGTTTTATCTTGGACCCAACACAAACCCCCACCTACCACCACCCCTTCCATTTAAAGCCATCCCATTTCTCTCTCTTCATTACTTCACCCTTAATCTTCTTCTTCCTCATAACTCCTCCCCCACATACCAGCCACCAAGGCAAGTACCAAACTTGCTTCTTGATGGATCACCATTATTATCGTTCCATCATCTTTCTTACTTGATTTTGAGCCTCTTTAGTACTTAGCATTTTCAATTTCCATGGTTCATTTCTTGTAGATCTAAGTTTAATGCATTTTCGGATTTCTTAGGTTTTAATCTAGTAAACTTTATTATCTTTAAGTTTTGATGGTTCCATGTTGTAGAGAATTTCGTTCTACCCTATTTTGACCTATGGAAGTTCAGATTTGGGCTTGGAACGAAGGATTTAGAGAGCTTGGAAATAAGGGTTTCCATGGTTCTGTCCTTAGGAAATTCGGAGAAGAAGAACAGATCCTGGCCGTATGACAATGCTTGACCGCATGAGTTTTTCATGCGGCAAGTCTTCTTGAGCCGCATGAAGTGTTGGTCGCATGAAGTGTTGGCCGTATGAAGTGTTGGTCGCATGGAGTCCTGGCCGCATGGCATTTGAATTTATATTCTGGCTATATAAAGACCCGAGTCCTATTTGGCCGCACGTGACTTAACTCTGGCCGCATGGAACTTCCCGTTCCCGGCCACATAATTTTATTAGTTTCTTGGCCGCATGAACTCGTCCAGCCGCATATACATTCAGTCCATCTCAGCCGCATAGGCATGGAGTTTTCCTAGCCGCATGGGCGCAAGTCTTTTCGAGCCGCATGGGGCTTGCTATCTCCCAGCCGCATGGAGTTTTCCTTGGCCGCATGGGCGCATGTTACCCGTAGCCGCATGAGACCCCTTTAGTTTTTGTCGCATAAGTTCAGGATTATTTTTGGACGCATAAGCTCCTGTTGATTTAGCCGCATGAGACCCAGCTCCTGATGGCTGTTTGGCCTTATTACATGACTGACTTGGCCGCATACGACATGGGATCCTGATTTGATTTTGGTCGCATAAGGATCCTGACTTATCTAGCCGCATAGATGGGCATCCATTTTACTGCCATTCATTGTGTCTTTTATTATTCTTGCCCCGAATTAACATTGATTGTTATCTTGACAAGGATTGATATCTTAATTTAAATAATTGATCATGTGTTCCTAGTTGGAACTAAGAGACTGGCTAGTCGTCTTATTGAAATGAATGAATGAGACACGTTCATATTAACTATGAACTATTGCAATCGACTGGCTAATCTCAAATATTGGCATACAGGCACATGCAGGCTTTAATTAATTAATTTATTTATTTTACAAAAGCAGCATGTGTACTTTATGGTCAAGGCATGATTAATCCGTGGTTAGTTTTGATTGTTGTATTACGCTATGTAAGACCTACAACCTGACCGCACTGGTATCGTTGTAGAGTTGTGCATATCGTACCCCGTACGAAAGTACTCATTTGAATGACCATGACCCACGGCATGGGACTTCACTCAACATAAAGACTATTAAGTTAAATAAAATAATGATTACATGGAGAGAATGGATTTTCGAGTTTTTACATGGCAGCCCTCTTGGGACTAGTAGTGCCCGACAGGTCGGTTGGTCCCCACAGATACTGCAAATCTGCCACACGGGCAGGGAGCGGTATCTGGTTATATTATCTATTGTATATTGTATATTGATGACGGGCGTCCCACTGGGACTCGTCTAATTCATGATTGGCGCAATTGATTGACTGGGTAAACTAGCCTTGCTTGCACATAGTAAGAACTGAGGAATCCTCTATTACATAATTCTAGGATAACCTGGAACTTACAGTAGCAAGCCGTAGTATTTGTATGGCCGTTTAAGCTGATTTGTTTGTGTACTGTCTCTACTCTGATGATTAACTAAGATGATCGGAATATCAGGACATGACGGGTCAACTTCTGTCCTTGTTTGGTTGGGAGGTTGGTTCGAAGTGTCGTGATGTGATGTGAATCTCAGTAGTCAGCAGAGATCTATTTATTATATTTTCTATTACTGGTTTTACTCCTCATATCGTGCTTCCTTGCGGTACTTGCTATTAGAGGTCTAACCTCTCTGATTTTGCATGGCTAGATTTAGAGCCGGTCCCCGAGGATCCAGCTTACTTCTACCTCCAAGATGGTCAATACTAGAGGGATGATCGCAGGAGGACTCGAGTGGGTTCCCTACTTTCCCGCTCGTTCTGTTAAATACTTTATACTTTGCCGTTTGGCACCGACATGTTAGTCGGATTGTCTTGTACCTACTTTTGCATAATTATAACTAAGTCAGGCTGCAGCTGATAACAATTGTGTATAGTTACTACATCATCTGGCTGTATTTTGTAAAGCCAGATGTCAAGAACATTTTGACTGAGCGTTTGGGACGCCTTACTGCTTTATCTCACATGTTCTCTATTTCTGTTTCTTGTTCGAATGATTGAGACAATAGATGTGAAGGGACCATAGCGAGACTTTTATGTAGTATGCACCCCCTCGTCTTATTAGACAGCATTGATCGTATTATACGGTATTCATCTACCCGTAATACGTAGCTGGCTGAGTCATTCCCCCGCTCTCCAGTATTCTGGTTCTGGAGCGTGACAGGTATATAGGGCCGTTCGATATTCTGGAGCGAGTAGGAGACGTATCCTATCGTCTCGCTCTTCCGTCGTCTCTGAGTGTGGTGCATGATGTGTTCCATATATCCCAACTACGACGGTATATCCCGGACCCGAGTCATATCCTGGATCATTCGGAATTGGTTGTGGGTACCAACCTTTCGTATGAGGAGAGACCCGTATCCATATTGGACCAAAGAGAGAAGATACTCAAGAACAAGACTATCAAGTTAGTCCGTGTTGCTTGGGGTCATCACTCTTTGGGAGAGTCAACGTGGGAGCGTGAGGATGATATCCGATCACGATATCCCGACCTGTTTGACTCGTGAGGTATAATATCTTTCCTATGCCTCATGTCTTCGATTCCTTGCTTGTACAAATAATTGCTTGATTGCTTAACTAGTATAGCTTGCCTATGAGTAGTATAGCTTGTCCTTGTATCTCTAGCCACTTGATTAAATTCCGAGGACGGAATTCTTTTAAGGTGGGTAGAGTTGTAATGACCATTGTTCGTATTACGTTTCTCGGTATATGTATACGTAATTAGACCCGTATTGCATGGTTCGGCCCAACTTGACTTGGTTCGGCTTGGTTTTGCATGGTTCGGTTTTGCTTGATCTTAATGTGAACCAAACCACTCCCACCTACCACCACCTTCATTAAATATCCTACCTACCACCACCTTCATTAAATATCCCACCACACAATTCTCTCTCCTCATTAACTCTTCTTCTTCCCCACCATTACTTCTCCACCAACCTGAGAGAGTGGAAGGTTTAGGCAAGTGCATCTTGCTTCATGGAGGAAGTCCATTTTTATTGTTCAATTGTCTTCCTCATGTGTTTCTAACCCACTTTAGTACTTGGCATTTTTTATTTACATGGTTAAATTTTTGTAAATCTAGCCTTGTGGTACTTTCGGTTTCCGAAAATTTTGGATCTATCAAACTTGCATATTTGCTAGTTGATGATCCCATGTTGCAGAGAATTTCGTTTGGTCCAAATTTGACCTATGGGATTTTGCTGAGCCGCATGGGCATTTTTAGCACTCAGCCGCATGGCCCTTGCACATTTTAATATCTAGGCAGCATGCAAATGCTTAAGCCAGCCGCATAAGCATTCAGGAATGCATTAATGCATTACTCTAATGCATTCTAAATGCATTTCCTTGAAGGGAGCCGCATATAGCTTAGGAATATTTAGTTAGTGCATTTCTTTAACATATTTTAATACATGCTTTTAGTTAATGCATATTAATGCATGTTTTTAGTAAATTAATGCATTAGTGCATTATGTATTAATTTTGCATGAGCAAGGCCTTAACGTGCAAGCCTTTAATGGCATGCATGCACTTTGTATGCATAAGCATAAGCATAAGCATGCAAGCTTGCTAACGAGCCGCATATGGCTTTGCCTTGTTAAAGAGCCGCATATGCATCATTAGAAATGCATTAAATAAAAGCATTTCACACTGATGCATTCAAATGCATTACTAATAAATGATTTCCAAGCATTCTCATGCCTTGCCTTAACACAAAAATTGCACTAGCCTGTGCATTTGCTTGGAATACCAAGCATAGCCGCATATGCATGGCATTAAAGTCTTTGCATGTTTTAAAAGCATCTGCATGCATTATAGTGACGCGTGGCCGTAGTTAATATGCTGCATTAAATTATTTGCTTAAGCATGTCAGGCATTAAATGATGCATGGCCACTAGCTAGCTAGCCGCATAAGCACACTTTTGTGCTCAGCCGCATAAGGCCATTTCGATGTTGGCCGCGTGGCTTTTTCTTTGCTTGCAGCAGCAAGTGCTTGCATGGAAACAGTACTTGGCCGTATGAACAATTGTTGGCCGCATGCTAAAAAGTGAGCCGCATGTGGAAACGAAGTCAGCCGCATGCATATTACTGCATTATGCTAATATATATATTATATTAAAATAATGTATATTGAGATAATGTATATTAATATATATTAATATATTGCTATAAGGCATTATATTAATATAATGTATTTAATATATTAATGCATTATGTAATACATTATATTAATACATTATATTAATATATTAAGTGCATTTGCCTGCAAGCATGCATGCTTAAAATTTTAGCATGCTTATATATTTTGCTCAGCCGCATATGGCCAAGTGACTGCTGGCCGCATGAAAATTTTTTCGAGCTGCATGAGTCCCCCACAGCCCTTGTCCCTTCTAATATTTAATTAATAAATGTGTACTTGTGCTAAATTAATTGTTCCCTGACACGATGGTGATCCGTTGTGGTGCACTTTTGTCATGACATGATAGTGGCCCGACGCGGCGCACTCCTGACAGTGAACATGACATGACAAGGTTGAACGATCTGGACACCGTGGTTGAGTGTGTTTGTACAAATGGAACCGGTAATGTTTGCATCATGTCTAGGACAGGGATCCCTGAGTACCACGGTCAGGGGTACCTACTGTAAATGGCTAAGGCTAATAACTAGAATAATTCAGTAGTCATGAGAGATTTCCCCAGCTACAGGCGATCCCGTTATCCCGGCCACCATTGTGGGACTTGCAGCCTGCCGACGAGTAGGGCACAAGTCTAAATTCATTGATATATGGAAAGAACGATGTACTGCTTAATGAACCCAAGTCGCCTGGATAACCTGGATTAGCTGCAGGGTTTGTGGCTGGAGGAACATCTCACTGTATGTCGTGATAACCCTAGTTAGCTAATGTAGAAAGTCGTAGTCACTGATTGGCCGGGAGCGATTGTATGGTGTGGTTTCAATGCTCGATTATTGCAAGCTTGATCGCATGATTGTCACTCTTAACAATAAAGATCAGGGGCTAAGTTCTGTTCAGGCGAAGGGTTGCAACCCCGGTCCTTGTTTGGTTTAAGGGTTGTAACCTGGCTCCCGGAGCAGTTCTGAGTCCCCTCTTCGTTTATTGTCTTATTGTACCCCACGTCATGCTTGTAATGTTTTACCTTATCAACAAGATTGGAGACGGAGTTCTATTCAGGTGAAGGATTACAATCTCGGTCCTTGTTTGGTTTAAGGGTTGTGACCTGGCTACTTGAATGGTTCCCTCGTACTCCATTATGACTATTATTATTCTTTACTTCAAGTTTCTTTTAACTGCTTTAATATATATTTCTGATGTGCTGGTTTTAGTTCTTAAGTGAAGCCTCCTTTGTGGCACTTGCTCTTTCTGGGATCTGACCCAGCTGGTTTTGTGTGGCCAGATTTCGGAGCAGCTTCAGAGGATCTACCGACCTTCCAGCCCGATGGTGACCATCAGGCGTGACCAGGGCAACGAGTGGGTTATTTTTGCTCTCCCACTCTATTGTAAAAATTTTATTTTGAGGCATTTAGCCGACGAGCACCTGTTAGCTCGTATTGCATACCATATTATTGTCTGCCTACGGGCTGTAACATGATTGACAGATCCTAGGGTTGATCATGTATGACTAAACTCTTGCTAGTCCTCACATTTTGTAAAGACTAGCTTCATGATCAGCTGAATATGTAATATTTGGGACGTCTTATTATTGTATATTTGGTGATCTCACATCTTGTAACTTCACTTGCTTGCTTGAGATTGAGACAATTAGGCTTGTTATTAACCATAGGAGACTGATGGATTGTAGTTTAACCCTCATATATCTAGACAGCCGTGACCGTATAGTGGGATGGATTCTATTTCATTATACGTAGCTAGCTATGTATGCCCCCGCTCTCCAGTATTCTGGTTCTGGGGCGTTACAGGGTGCCATCAAAATTGGAAAAGAGAAGGAAACTAGAATTTTGATGGAGATGGTGATGATGGAAATGGTGGAGAAGAAGAAGATGATGATGAGAAAAAAAAAAAACTAGTGTTTTGATGAAGATGTGATAATGAAAATGGTGGAGAAGAAGAAGATGGATAGAAGAAGAAGAAGAAGAAGAAGAAGAAGAAGAAGAAGAAAGTTATGGTTTGTGAACAGAGAGAGTGAAATTTAGAAATGATAGTGATTTTTTGGGTTTGGGGGGCTGTGGGCTTTGGACAGCCCCCTGAGTGGAATATTTTGATAGCCCTAGTAAAAGTTCCTCCCAACCTGGCTAGTCCTAATCCTGGTTAGCTCCGATCAAAAAGATATGTGCCCTTATAATTAGCCCTTTTTATTGATAAAAATCTTAAAACTTGTGTATTCTTTTAAATATTACGTCATATGATGCAGCATATTGAATGTGATTTCAGGCCATAATGATGAACACTTTGGTTTCTGTGGATGCGCAATTGATGTATAGAAAAGAAAACACAAGATGGGTCCATATGCAGCAGTCAAGTGGGGAGACGAGCACTACTTTGACACACCAAGTATGATGCTCTTCACCGCCTCCTAAATGGGATTGTCAATTTTTTTTGTAGAATTTGTTTTGTGACAATTGGGATAATTCGTTTGATAGTTGTGTTCCTTTGGCAGATTTTCTGGCTTGTGCTATTGACTGTGCTGAAAGAAGGATGATCATAAAAGCCAACAAATGGAGTACATTATTCTACACATAATGCATAGAAAGCAATATTGGGTCTTGACCAAACTTGTGCTTGCTTTTTTGACATTTTGCAGATAAAGGTATTTATTCTTGAGAAATAGCTCCCCTAACGTCAATTTGGCAATTGACCTGAAATAGCTCACCCTGACATCATATCATTATTTTGTCTGTATTTTTCCTCAACTTTTTAATGTAAAAACCCATTATAAAATAGTATAAAATATTCTGAAGTTTTTTTTTTTTGAGATGATAAACATTTATTGTAGTTAAAACTTAAAAGTGTGTAATTATTAGTGATTAATAATTATGTTAGTAAGAAGGTGTAATTTACATGTTTTACTCTTAGTTAATTTAAGCATGTTGTTCTATGGTGGAGTAGATGATTGTATATTGCCTTCCAAAGTAGGTCAGGACTTCGAAACAAGAATTTCTAAAAAAAAAATGATTCAAATAGGACTTTGCTTATTGAAAAAATCTCGAAAAAGACACGAGACTTTGCATACCTAAGAAATCTTGAAAGAAATCATCTCACCGTGTAACCTCAGGATGGTGCTTCACATGAAAGAATCCCAATAGATGGTACTAGCCAAAACATGTGCCCGAAGTAGCCGAAGAAGATATCACACGGACATAAACCAAAACATGTGCCCGAAGTAGCCGAGGAAGATACCACACAGACATAACCTAGGACTTTGATACCATGTAGAAAGTGAAAGCTACATTGTGATTATAATGGGATTGGATTTTATTAAGACGATTGGCCACTATTTATAGGAAATACGATTGGCCACTATTTTATTAGGTTGCTTGACGCAGAAAGTGAATGCTACATTGTGATTATAACGGGATCTGATTTTATTAGGACACGTGACCACTATTTATAAGAAATACAAAGCATATAAAAATGACATAATTACTTCTAACTAGAAATAAAAATTACAGAAAAATAAGATAATGAATTTATTCTTCGACAACAAGAATCACTCACAGCGAGACTTAATTTAAGTCGATCTTGTTCTTCCAGAATACCAGTCAGGCTGCTTCCTCAGGCGTGTGATTTTCACTCAATGAAGCAACCTCAATTTTTTTTTTTTTTTTTTTGATTACAGAAGCAACCTCAATTATTCTTTACATGATAAAGATATAATAGTAGGCTGGAACATTTAAGAAATAGACAAACCTCGCATTATAAAAGGACAAGTGTAGTTTCAGTTTTATATCTTAATCGAGTCAGAATTCAAACATGATTCAGAAATTCACGATGTCGATAATAGAAACTATTAACACTGTTGCTTACAGCTACAGCCAAATACAAGTCTATCCCATCGAAAGTCGAACTAAAGAAATTAAAACACGAGGTCTTAACGAACAAATCTTAACTAATGCACACCATTACAACATACAGCAAAAATGGATACCCTCCCTAAGATGTGAAGGATTTATTCTATATAAGCAAACATGATACTTATAGGATGATTTCTTCCTGTACACTAACATTCAGAGTTTTATTTGGTAGAACAATGCTGTTGATCACCACCACTTCATCTTCCACAGCAACGGCTTCACCTGAAATTGACATATAATTAAATCAGTTTCTCCTACAAACATAATTCTGAAAGAAAAAAACTATTCAAAATAGGAAGGAGTTTCGATATTTAAGTACCGAGTATGGTAATCCCAAGTTTGGCGTTGTAGTCACCTTCGCCCTGTGAAATATAAGCTAAATTTCAGAGACCAGGCAACAGTAATGACTATTATTACCCTAACAATAACTGGTTATAGAAACAAACTTAGGAAACAGAGAATGGAATATGGTGAATGATGAATTTAAATCTTCAGATTTATTTTCTTTAATAGGGTGAGCTTAGTGAGAAAATCAGCCAACAATTTTTTCATACACTTTCTGTCGCCAACTCAACTTCTTCTTTCAATCTTGTAAACATGAGAAAGGGAAATCATTAAGCTTTTGCTTTTGGTTCTTGTAAGCTATTCTCACAAGGTCAAAAAGGAATATGGTGTGAAAGGGACAAGCAGCAAAGGTATGAACAAAGGCTAGGTTTTAATTGCGGTCATTTACTTATAGCCCCATCAAATCCTAAAGAATGCTAGCTGTAAGGACAGTGTAAACCTAACAGTTCTCATGCCGAGTGTTTTTCTCCTCCATTTCCCTCACCCAACAGCTAATCATAGCAACTCCGAACTCATTTTATATCCTCTTATACTGTCTCCACCTTACAACTCACCCTAATTCTCTCCACCAGAAAATCTCCGCGGCTCATTTAACCTATTAGAATGCTCTTATCATACTCAGAAACTACCATGCTCCAAACTGGCAGAAGAGAAGAGGTTACATCAATGGATCTGATGAGGATGATGATCTGGCCCATTGGGAGAGAAGGAAAGGATGTTGAGGGATGCTGATAATGGAGGTGTTGTCAAACTCGAACCATAAAAGACAACTGAGTCAGTGAGGATTGGACCGATGGCGAGAGGAAATTCCGTTGAGCATGAGGAGCAGCAGGTTGTGAGGATACCGGGTAGACAATACAAACATGCTGTCAAGGAGAGAGTGTTGGAGAAGAGGAGGTATCAAACGCAGGGATACAGCTAAAGAGTAATACAGACATTTCAAGCCTCTGGTTAGCTTTAGCAAGAGCAATGTGAAGTTTTTCCCAACACAGAACAATATCATTAAACCTAGAATTTTTACAATTTGAGAGAGCTCTAGAGAACTCTAAGAAAATAATGGGGGTAATATGGGCCCTATGTTGAAATGGCAATAATTGATGGAATTTATCTCTGAAAATACCTTGATATTAGCCTGATGAGATCATTATTTTCCTCAATGGACTCTTCACCGCTCGGTAATTTTGAAAGAATGAGGTGAACAAAGATACCCAAAATATTTGATGTGAATGCACCTTTAATATTTCCTTTCCCAAATCACTAACTCTAAAAAAATGTAGGTTTAATATTGTCGTGAGGAAGTAAAAGATCATTAACCGAAACATCGATAAAATAGAGAAATAGACAAAATCTTAAAATAAAGCACATGGAAAATTTAACATAGTTCACCACAACTAAGCTACCTTCACGGACAAAGACGATGAGGAGATTTCTGCTATGCAAAAGAGGAGAGATTATAAAAGCTATTGAGGCTATCACAACCTCCAATACGCTCACCGAATTAACGAACTCTATTATCCAAAGAATTATAAGAACGGTCACCAAATTATCCGAAGTCTCTTCGAAGTTCTCGTCCCTACAATCTTGAGGGTGACACTTCTCCACACGAAGTTAGTGGGCCTTTATTCTATATCTTAAAGCTTATAGGTCCATCACTTGTTACCATCGAAATAGATATAGAATTCATGTATGTGTTGGATTATCTTATATGTAATAACCAACCAATGAGTTCATGTGTTGTCCGGATTATGATTTGTTAAAGTCCCTTCCACTTGCATAGAAACTCTAAGAGCGTCGGTGAGGATTAATAAAAATATTATTTAACACGCTCCCACATGTTGACGTCCGAATTTGTGGGCCTAGAACTGGATTCACGCAGTGGTATTTTTTTAATCCGCTTGAAACTAATGTGTTCCAGATGATTTGAATTTGGGTTGCTCTGATACCACCATGTTAAAGTCTATATGACAAAACTCTAGAGCATTGGCCATTGGCAATGGTTGAGTGTTAATATTGATATTGTTCAAAATGACTAACAATTGATTTGGAAATAGGATATTATTTAATATTAATATCAACTAGGAATAGATGAATATTAGTTAGCTCCTTTCCAGATGAGTATTAGTTAGCTCTTTTCCATGTATGGAATTCTTATCCTAGTTTGAGTCAAATATAACAAATACATCCACAAAATTAAAATGTAAGTATATAATTTGTTAAGTCTGTAAGGAGGTGAAACAAATGTGCCTTAGATGAGAAGGTGATTTGACTTCCTTTTGTTCATACTACTCATTCGCCAAATTAATTAGAAATGGGAAATAAATTGCATTTCTTCAAAACATTGCTAGTGCTCAAGTATTAAACAAAGCCCATCATTAAGTGTGAAAGGATTCAAAGACAAGTCAAAACCATTGTGAAGTTTCTCTATTCCTTTGAGAAGAAAATCCTTTCATCAAAATCAAAATAATGCAAGTGGAACTAGTTAAAGAGCACTAGGTTGACAAAACAAAAAGTTAAGAACCACAACAGAGAAAGAGAAGACAAATGTGGTTGCTTTAAAAGTTGGACACCATACAGCTAAGAGTATCCACAGTGGGACTAATTTCAAGTGCTATATTTGGTCTTTAGCCAAATTTTGTAGCACTTGATGGCTCCAATGGACTCTTGTACACACTTGAAAATTGGTAGAAAGCTAAGAGACTCTCCAAATTTGGAGAGTTCACTAGTTGAGCTATATTACTTGCGGGCCCACCATATTTACTTTTCTCCTTCATTCTTTTTTTGGAGTGTGGCCACTTGTCAATTATGAAAGAAAAATAAGGAGGAAAACAAATGGAGTGTTGCCACTTGTCAATTTGGAGTGTTTATTTGGACTATACCATTGTGTACCAACATGAAAGGAATACTCCAAAATTAATTATTGGAGTATGGTTTGAAGTGATTTGGAGTATGGTTTGGAGTGTTACCACTGTGGATGCTCTAACAAATTGCACCGATGTTAAATGAGAGGTCAGGAATGGAGTACAAAGGAAACATTAAAACCTCGATGATAGCTCTACAGATGTAACTACAAAGCTGACTCAACATGCTAACTTCGTGGTACTATATATATATATATATATATATATATATATATATATATATATATAGAGAAAAAATATATATATATAGAAAAAAATATATACATATATATATACATATATATATATATATATATATAAAATAAAAAATAAAAAAAAATAAAATATATAGATCTTCAAACATAAAAAAAACCCAAAGTTGCAGTTGACAAAATTAAATTGGTAAAATGCCAACCAACATTTCCTTGCATTATTCTGCATAGGGTGATCTAGATGGAAAATAAAGCAAACTGACACCAACTTGTTTACCATTATTCCTGAACTCTGCATTACTGTTAGTTGATTCACTACTGCACATTTCATTCAGGATGAATTTTGTAACTGCACCATAAAGCCTCAATGACCAGTTACTTGCTATTTACGCAAAAAAAAGGAAACCAGACTAAAATAGGTAAAGAAAGGTTATCTGGTTTCTCAGAAGAGACTAAATGGTGAAAACAGTAATTATTCATGCAGCTCTAAACTCTTTACTAAGCACTCCCTACACACAACTCTGCATCTACTTATTTTTCTGAAGACATTTAAGGGATTGTTTATTTGATGAACCAAGAATGCCAATGAATATCTAAGTGAGATTGGAGCCTTCAAGAAGAATAAAGTAAGGGATCCCTATTTTTGACGTTTAAAATGCAACAGAAAGAAACTTGCCTGTACACGCGACCATTTCCCAATAGATGATTTCCACCCAACAATAGCATGTATAACAACTGCATTTTCCTGTGCGAAAATGATACAATTATGGGAAAGGAGAACGAAAATTTGATGCACTACAAAAGAAAACTCGTGTACCTTAATTTCCACATCATCTAGAATGATGCAACTGATTAGTCTCGCGCCAGCTCCTACTCGAGCATTTGCAGAAATTGAGACGTTAGGACCAATCTGCTCCATGAAAACCATAATTACATAAATTGCAGTTTACATCAGCAACAACAAAGGCTATAATCCCAGTTTGTGGAGTTTACCTGTAGCCTTAAAATATTTATACCCCCGATTACATTGATGTAGAAACAGCCGGAGCAAAATTGTTATCCATATTTGGCCATATCTTTATATTTTTGAATAAGCAACCAAAATTGTTATCCATATTTGGCCATATATTATATTTTTGAATTTGTTTAACTTTGTTAGTGTAAGAGAGTATTATGTATCCTTTTTATTTCTCATTGGTAAATGTAATATGTGGATCACAATCCACATCATATATAGGGGTTTGTAGCCCCTCAATAAATCATCTCATTTGTATATATTCTTCTACATTGTATCAAAGGAGGAACTTTCCTAAATCTTACTACCTTCCACCAAAAATATTTCCCCAAAAGGCCAAAACCCAAACCTTAGCCTCTCCCGAACCCCCCTTCTCCTGACCACACCTCTCCATGCCCCTTCCTCCCAAACCCTAGTCATCCCTCCCTTCCCAACTTGACCCCCTCCAATGACTCCCATCCCCTTCCAGAACCAAGAAAATCCTAATTTCCTAAACCAAAAGCCTCTCCTTCCATATCCTATTTTTCCCCCAGAGGCTTCTCCCTTTCCGGTAGATGGTGATTTGATTGGTTAGCGATCTTCTTCCTCTTGGTATCATGTGCGCCCTCTTGATCCTCTAATGGCATCCTAAGAGTCTTCCTCGTCTTTTGATATCTATATTGATTGATATTAAGAAATAGTAAAGCTAACAAAGATTAACATGCTAATGATCAGTACCATGTCCGTAGGACGAATCGGTCGAAAGGTCCTTTGCGCCTTATATTGCTGAGTTTCCTTGTAAAATGTTCAAAACTAAAGCACGCTGCTTAAATTGGCTTGATTTACCACGTTCTCAAATTGGTTGGACTGTGGTGTGGCAAAAGATGATTATGACAAATCCAAATTTGGTCCCTGGTCCTTGATGTGTTAAACCACGAATAAATGACTGGTAACGAACAAGTCATAGACCTTCTATTTTTATTTTGGTTTTAGATTAGGTAGCAGTATCGGTATTGTGGAAGATAGTTATCTTCTACAAGTATATATGTCAAACGCATAGGAAGGCCCCAGTGCCACGGGGCTCCTGCTTATTAAGGTCCCGGGAGGGTCAGATTACACAGCCTTACCATATATTTGGAGAGGCTGTTTCTGCAACTCGGACCCGCATCCTACAGGATGCAATCAGCCTGCAAAATATCTTTTGAGCTAGCAGTAATTAATTCCTAAAATGTAGCATGCTGAAATAAGTTATATTCAGATGGTACAATGGAGTTCTGGTAAATAAATATCTTGAAAGTGTTGCAAACAGAAGCATGGATTTCACAACATTAATTTCATAAAAGAAATAGCATTTTAACCAAAACTCTGTTTAACACCAAATACTATAATATGTCAAACCTAATTTGGCAGTGGAAACCAGGTCTTGAATTTCACATCTTGAAAGTGTTGCAAAATATATTTTAAGCTAGCATTAATTAATTCCTAAAATGTAGCATGCTAAAATAAGTTATATTCAGACAGTACAATGGAGTTCTTATAAACAAATATCTTGAAAGAGTTGCAAACAGAAATATGGATTTCACAACATTAATTTCATAAAAGAAATAGCAGTTTCACCAAAATTCTATTTAACACCAAATACTACAACACACCAAAGCTAATTTGGCAGTGGAAACCAGCTTTTGAATTTCATATCAAGCACCTTAGCTTCAGCAGAAACAATTAAGGTAAAGAGAAAAAAACTTTTATCCATTCATGTACTGGGGTCTGATCAGCAAAATATCAACACTTGGTGTCAATATTAGCAATGTGTTTCAAGAATTATTGAGGAATGGTTGGGGAAGGACATCAGCCATTCTGCTATCGGCAGGATATAAGGAAGAAAATTACCTTCGCGCTTGCATGCACTTTCGCAGAGGGATGAACATAAACATCTCCGATGATCGTGGCACTTCTAGTGCCATTGCCTCCTGCTAGAAGCTGGGGAGAGGTGTGGCGGAATTGCGAAAGGTACAAGCCAGAACATTTTAGTGACATCCTGGATAACCAAAAACAATAATTGAAATGTTGGTTAAATCATAAATGATCTGATGATATGAGTTAAAAGAGTGTCAAAGAAAGATTTCCACCCTGGAGTCTTGATCTGCTCCCAAAAGTCGAGAGTCTCATGTGTATAGAGCTCTTTCTTCCCAGCCAGAGGGGATAAGATATCCTGATCCAGCTTAACATAATCTGTAGGAAGAGCCCTTTTAACAAATAAACATCAGTATTGGAGATAAAATTGGAGGTAATTATGTAACCAAAATATCAAAATCATCTGTGATTTTTTTTATAAATAAAAGAAGCAGTACTTATTGGATAAAAAGATATACTTTCAGTGCAAGGAACAAACTAGTTCAAGAAAATCAATATCAAATCTCGTATATTTGTTTATTGACTACTAATCATGGTCTCATGTCCAGACTACATAATATCATCATCATCCAAGCAATCTCCCATCATAATGAAGCTGGGTATCAACAATGGAGCAGAAGAAAGCTCCATAGTGAATTAACAAAGTTTTTATGATCGTGGTCCGGCTATCGACCTGACATCAACATTTTATATTGGTGCCATCTATGAGCATGAGAGGGCTATAATATAAGGTAGATCCAGTACCCATATGGCCATCTAGGTTTTGCGGCATGTAGCCCTCTCTAGTGCATTGCATTTATGAGCATGAAGAGGTAACGATGATACACTAAGCCAAAGAGTGAATTGGAATAAATGAATAGAGATTGCATTTAGGGTATCTTTGAGCATGAAGAGGTAAGATGATAACAATTTTTAGTCGAGGTAAGATGATAACAAACTTTAAGGACTGCATTTATGATGTAGGGAATCCTCACTACATTTATCTCTGTCTTAAGCCAAAGGGTGAAAAGCAATAACATTCTCAATGTCCAGAGTCCATAATTTTTATCTTTATTTAACATCACCCCCACAATCTCGAGTAAAAGGGACCTGAAACAAGAAGCAGCAAACCATTGGAACTAACTGCATCATGACTACTTCTATCTGTAAGGTTGCTAAGTTTTCCATGAGTATATAACAACATAGTAATAAATTGAGCCCTATCCTATGCTTTATGGTCAAATTTGATGAAGTCAATAATAATGCAATTACCTAAATCAGCTTCCTAGTAGACCATACAGTTTCTCTATTTCTGCAACCCTGTCCCTATTGTTTATTAGGGTTGATAACCTGCTGCCCTTGCTTCTATCTGGTTGATTTCTAAACATCAATGAGGTAGGAAACAATACAATTTCCAACAAGACATGCCAAAAGTGTTTTGGAGGCCTAATATCATCTGAAGAATGTAAGCTATGCCGGTGCAAGCTTCTCAAAATCCTTCTTAACAAGCATGTTGAACGATGATGCCCTGGACATGAAAGACCTCCCTTAAGGGGTTTTTTTGGTGTAGGGAAAGGAAAACTTATGGAACTTGCTTTTTTAGCCAAGTTTCTAAAGTTTTACTTTTGGAACATGGAACCCAAGAACCCATTCAACATTTTCCTTATTTTAGGTTCTTGTTTGATCCGGTGGGATCTTTTGGTTGAGATCCTTTCGGTTGGCATCATATTTGATTGTAACAATCAAATCATGGTAGATGAAAAATTATTTCAATATAGTTATTATAGCTGACCGTGACAGATAATACAGTTATTCTGGCAGACCGTGACATATAATAGTTTTCAGTCAAATCGCAAGTGATATGACTGTTTTTCTATTATATTGTTGCTATCTTGTACAATCCCTTAAAGACTATCCTTGCGGGTCATTGTAAATAATCCAAAATGGAATAATAATTGCCTCACAATTTAAGGAGATATTTTACCACATTCTGCTTTAATTCTTCTTCTTCTTCCCCTTCATAAGGATCAAGTTTGGTATCAGAGCAACGGTCATAGGCATTTTATGATCCTAACAAGAACCGTATACAAAACGACGGGAACCCCTCGACGTCTTGACAATACCAACGACCTCGACAACCAAAGATGAGTTCCTTGGAGGAGACCAACTCAACCAGCCATTTGGCAGCGCAGGTCAAGAAAATGGGGGGAGATGCTAGCCCTCATGATAGTCACAATAGAAAACCTCGAGAAGAACCAACACTGACCAAGCACTCCATCAACAGTCAATCCAACATTCTGGAAGGACGACAATATTCCTTCCAAAGCACATGCAACATCCATAAAATATTTTATATGAGAGATGCCAACATAACCATAGGAGTCTACGAATGACGACACCATCAACATTGTTGGCGAGGACCTTTTCGTGTTGAGGTCAAGCTGGACATCCCCTCCTTTGATGACACGATAAAAGCGAAAAAGCTAAATCGACTAGATGGAGACCTACTTCATCCTCTATGGGTATATTAGTAATAACAAAGTTGCATTCGCGCGACCGAAGCTGACGATCTACGCTTTGGTGTGCTAGAACGCCTACTTGCGAGGTTTTAATGGAAAGATGATATGGAGCAAGTTCAAACATATTATCTATCGAGTTACTATTTGATAGGGGTATTCCCAAAACCGGTGAACGAGCTGCATAACCTAAAACAACACCGCAATTGGTACATTTTATATGACGGAGTTCTGGCGCCTGATAGTCATGCTAGGCATCTCTCGATTTGGAAAAACGCCATCACCATTGAACTTCCTCATGAGATCCAGAACGACTCTGGGTATACCGGACAACCGATATCTCCAGTGTCAGAGCCATCGCAATGGGATTTGAGATGAAGTACAAGATTCTCGGCTCAAAGGCTCCCGAGAGTGACAAGTAAGGATCTTACAAGTTGCAACAAAAGTACGATAAGAAGACAATGATAATAACTCTCTCTATCGCCCTTTTCAAAAAATAACCAATATGGTGAGTATTTTAAGATTAAAGGTCATTTGAAGACACAATGTTGGGATTCCAACCTGAGCTAAAATTGAAACGACTGAATGAGAAGAACGACATCAAACACGCGACAACAATTGCAAACACGAAAGAAACTGAATGGCTTGATTTAGTTGGTAGTTCGGACCAAGTCTAGTGTTGATGGCAATGTCGAAGGTGCTAGATCCGAGTTCGTCGGATGAACAATAAGTCGCAGAAGTAATCTTCGGCGTTAATATTCAAGTGAAGAATGTGGTCATTGGCGCCATCATCAATATGTGTAGCCAGAAGGACCTCGTCTCCGCAAACCTTGTGCAGATGCTTAGCCTGACGCCATCGCTTCATCCTCATTTATATCCATTGGGGTGTATAACGGAAGACGCAGGACAAAAAGTGAATCGCTAATGCAAACTTTGATTCACAATCACCGAACGCTAACATTGACGAGGTGATGTGCGAGGTGGTTCCACTAGAGATGTCAAGTAATCCTAAACAGTCCATTCCTATACAACCGGGATTACCAATACCATCGTCGAGCTTAGAAGTATGAGCTCACCAAAGAAGGGAGGAAATTCATCATCACCTAAGAGCAAACCAATCAACCAACCAATTTGGTGACGGTCTACCGAGCTAAGCATCTTGTAAAAACTTGCCTAAATTTTGCCTTGGTGATGATTCGTCCGATAGTCCCAGACATCAGATATATTTTTGTACTAACATTGTCTTGTAGGGAGTACGAGGAAGAAATAACTCCCTTTCTTGGCGAATAGCCGAAGGTTTTTTAGGAGACCCACGGGTTACCACCAAACCGGACAGTAGAGCACAAGACACACCATACAAGCAAGACAAAGTGGTTTAATCAGAAGAACCAACTAAGTTGAGTTTCCCCACTTCCACTACTAGATTCAGCAGGTGTTGGTTCCTTACAGAAGGGGGGGGGGGGGGACTTGATCGGTATAAGGGGAAAAAGAACAATTAAAATGGAAGTTGGTAGAACCTCTCCTTAAATTAGGAGGCAAATTTTCATTCCATTTTGAATGATTTACAACAGCACTCAAGGTTCTTATTTATAACCTTCAAGAGGTTGTACAAGATAGTAACAAAACAATACAAAAAAACCATATCTCCCACGAACTGGTTGAAAATCCGATTTGGTTGCAACCACCCAATTTCATTTTGATTTGGCACAATTTGCTGGAGTAACTCTGTTGAAATACTTTTTATCTATTATGTTTTGATTGTTACGACCAAATCTGATGCCAAACAAAATGATCTCAGCCAAAAGATCATCCCGAATCATTGTCACCCTTACCACATAGACATTTTAGTTCCCCAACTTCCTCTCCATTCTCCATGGAACTTAAGAAACTTAGAAGTTCATTTACAGGACACACTTGTTTGTTTTCCTTAGCAATGCCCATTGTATTGTGGGGTCCACTCCATAATATTATATACACTGGTAGTAAATTTTGTCGATCCATAGTAGAAGAGTTCTTTCAACCAAACACCAAAATAAGTAACCAAGGGAGCAAGAACTCAAGCAATTTGGAAAATTGGACCCACCTTATAGTCCTCCACTTCTCCAAGTTCCTTGCTATCTACAAATTCATAATTCCAAACACCAAACAGGCCATAAAAGGGGCCTAATTTAAAAAATTTCATTCACATGATCATACATCAACTTGTCCTTAATTACTGCAACTCCTATGGGTGATTTAAATGCCATTAGCACCCTCCCTAATGTATCTCACCTTTGCATGCTCATCCATGTCTTCATCAACCCGTTTGTTTGAACCCTTTTCAGCTATTACCATGATATAAGTTTCTCCTAGAATTCAATGGGAACGCATTAACAATGGCAGCCAAGAATTACCTTCCGCCCACCCTTCTAGTGGAGTTGCATTTCTTTACTACCTCCCAATTCTTTTGTAATATAAGTGAATGGTAAAGGATATAGTCATTCGATGGTAATCGGCCATAAACTTAGAATGGACTTCCATTTCTAGATCTCATCATTCTGTGTTACTTGAAGAACAGTTTAACCAGGGTATACTTTTCATTCCCTCATAACTCAGTGGTAATTGCCGATTTATGCATGGTCTCACCTTCATTTCCATATCACTAGTGAAGAATCATTCATTTTCCATCGTCAACAAGAGTGTATGATTCCAGGAAATTTTCATACAATTATCATCACAACAATCTTCTACACTTCATCAACAACTGTGTGAACATGACATGCTCGGTTATAGCTCATAGTTGTAGGAAGAGGGGCTTCTTCACAAGCTATCTTGATCGCAAAGACAAAAGCTATATTATCTCCATCCAGAAACATTCTTGAAATATAGATATAAAGCACTTGTACGGATTCCTACCTGCAACACGCAAATCTTATCTTCTTTCCTTCTTCCCCCCCCCCCCTTGTCTTACATTAGTCACTGAACTATCACTAATCTGATTTACAATTTCAAGAATCCTAAAATTTGTTGGAAAAAAAACTAAGAAAATCATAGAAGATACAAGAACATCTCTCAATGTACAGATTTGCCAGTTTTTTTAATCATATCACAACTCAAGGTTTGATATCCCTAGCTTCCTCTCTCTACATCTGAACAAATATCTTAGGAAAAATATAGGTTTAGCGTATGACTCCTGTTTGCTGATATTACAAAGATTCCCCTTCCATATAGAATCTCCTAATTTTGAACTTGTAGCAAAAGACTTCCCTCCACCCCCCTGCTGGTCTCAGCACTTATACTTCCCTGGTTAAACTTAATGTTTGAATTATTATACTTGCTCGGTTGAAATTTCGATAGAGTCGAAATTTATGGAGGTCAAGAAAGCAAGTTGATGAATTTTCCATCAACTTGACCAACCTGAAACCACAGAAGAAAATTAGAGCTCCTAATCTATTATGAAATGTTTCTACTCAGTTACAGTCCCCAAAGTCGGACCTTTACTAATTTGTAACACTCATGGTGACACTGACTTGTGGATTAGTGGCTGGAGTTGTAGCAGCCTTTAACATAGTTGAAACGACGATTAAGGCCAAAGTCTAAGTAGCGAGTGAAAAGACTGATGGGTCAGTGCCTCAGTGGTAGCTTCACCTTTTGTATTCGAGGAGGATCTCCTTGAATTTGTGTCACTGCTTCTACCAGAGAGAACAAGGAGAGTTGGACGAGACGGTTCTCATGTTGTTACCTAATAGGGAGAGAGAGAGAAAATGTGCCATCCAATGTAATGCAACATGGAAGTGGATGCTAGGTGGCTAGGAGGGGCCTAGTTGATGCAGAGGTGGCAACAATAATAATCCTAAAAGGTTCGCTACAGATTTACAAACTATAAAGCAAGGAATTGAAGTGTCGTCTTAAGCAATTTAAACTAACAACAAAACAAGAAAAGAAAAAAGTCTGCAATTAAGAAAATGCGTTGTTTTATCAACAGCCATTTATCTTAAAAAAGAATATGAAAGTTACAGAAGAATTAGTTGTTATTCATAACTACAGGGTTTATATAGGCCTAAGTGGGATCTAGATGGACTACGGAGCTAGGCGGGCTTACGCAACTGCCTAGTATCCAAAACGGGTTGGGACATTCAGGGAAGATTGCCTAGGCATAACCAGAATGGATTTGTGTCTGAAAGGGCTTAGGTGTGTCAGACTGACTCATGCTAGGCAAAAATTGAAGATTAACAAACATAAAACATAGATTAATACAATAACGAATGCAGGAATAAATACATAAAGAGGAGATGTCCAAAATGGTCATACTTTGTTGCTGATTGAAGGGCTTCAAAGCTGGTTATTCTTCGCAAGTTGGCTGCAAAACATCAACCGAATCATGTTTGGATATTCACATTTTATAATAACTAAGTTAATATACACAGTTAGGTTCTTACAGTGAACCGTTCAGATATATATTATTGTTCAATCAAGTATTCCAAATAGGTGGAAGTCCAAAAGGAGCATAAGGTCTACTAAGAATCATTAGGAGATTCATCATCGTATAGATTAATTGTCCATCATTATGCTAGACAATACAACTAAAACTGAAAGATGTCAACAGAAAGAACACGTTAAATTTATAACCATGAATGACATGCAGACATCACCTAGGCTTCCTGATTACATATCACAGAAGCTAATACTTGTATGCCCTCTGGAAGGCCACTCTGCCCCAGGCCCTTGTAGAAAAATATTCACCCTTAAGTATCTTTAACTCATATCATTCCCAAAAGAATGTATTTCCCCAACCCCACCTTTATTTCTTCACATCTGTATATCTGTTAATTATATTAAACCCTTTCCCTTTGAATGAACCATTTATTGTACAAGTAATTGAAGATATTCAGGAATGTTTTCAAGGCTCCATCTGGTCACTGAGTTATACTGGAGTCCACCAATCATGAGAATATATTTTAAGAACTTATCAAGTAAATAGATTCTCTCCAATATTTTTTACCTCTATCTTGAAATATTATATTAATGAAACTTCTTGCGCTATGTAATAATTGCATTTTATCATATATTAATGAAATTTGGCTGGGATCTATCCCTTTTTTTTGTGAGGCCTCGGCTCGAAACCAGGACCTCCCCAATAACTCCCACCAGCCCAAACCGCTGGGCCACCCTCGGTGACTGTTGGGATCTACCTGATCCCATCCTTTTTCTCAAAAGAGAAATAGAATATATTCAATAAATATAAACCAAACTCCATTAAAATGGCAAGCCAAGTAACCAACTACGCTTGTGTGCTAAGTGCTAACTCAAATAATCCAATTATTTAAGTGCCTAGATGAAACAAAAATATGATCACCAGCATTGCATCATGAAACAACCATTGTCACCTATTAGTAACTTCAGGGAACATAATTTTCCAATAAACAAACTAGACAAAATTTTACACAGCGACATATTAGACAATTACTGCACTATATAAGCAAGAAGTAACTAAAAGCTAATGAATTAGAAAATTTCAATTAACAAATTTAGATAAATGTAAAAACTGAGGAAAGGAAGATAAGTACAAGGTTAATCCCACCTCTGTCTTTTCTCTGTGTGAAAGCATCTTGAATGGCGTTAAAGATGTCGGGTGTGAATATATACACGCCACAATTTATGAGGTCACTTACCTACATATAGGAGAAATGTAAATATAAGATGAAGTGAAACATGCCAAGAAGCTGACCGCAAAAGGTTCACATACCAGAATGATATAAGCAGATCACAAGTTTCAAATTATGAATAAATGAAAACTTGAAGAAGCAATAAGACTGCCATGTAAATTGAACTTACAAATGTTTCAGGTTTCTCTGTGTAATGCAGCAGTTCTTTTGTAACAGGATCTGCCACCAACTCACCAAACTGGCTTGCTGATTCAGCAGAAACCTATTTACACATAAAAGAAACAACGAAGTCAGGGAATTGTTATATCAATAGAACAAACAAAAATGAAGACAAGCCAAAATGAGTAGACAATATTCTTAGTGCTTGCTCACCTTAATCACCAATATTGTTCCCATTCCACCATAGCTCTTATGAGCCTCTGCATTCATGAAGAGAAACAGAAAAGTTCAGAAAAGAAATAGTTCCAGAGGGGTAACCAAAAAAAGCAAGACTTAGAAAAGCAAAGAACTTGAAGTTTCATACTCAAATGCCCATCTTATTAGCATTTTTTACTGCTACCATCAGATCACAAATCTAATGATTGAACAAAAGGTTCAGGATTTGAGGGAGGAAAAGTATTCCTACAGAGAAAAAGGATTTGAAGAGTAATAAAAATCTGCTTATATAGACATGAACACGGAGATGTTGTCATTGTAAAGAGTACATAAGCTTCGCGGTATCACAGATTTGGTGCGCGGTAGAAAGGAACATAATAGTCCAAGAGATATTGGGCTCCATGTTGCTAAGAAACAAGGAGATAATACTTATCACGCTGCTGGGCAATGGGCATCATGCTTGAGAATGTCGAGGCATCGATGGGAGGTGCATACTGTGCAGTGAGATGCTGGAGCTTGCTCTGCAACACCTAATAGTCGAAATGCTTGCGGTCATAGCAGCTAGTTATTACCATTCAACTTCATCGTGATGCCAAGAACGAATTTGGAGTCATGGCCCACCCATGAGGAACTGAATACTCTGAAGAGGGGATAGAAGCTAGAAGCATCTTCAAACAAGAGCAATAATGAGTTCCAGAAGCGAGCGAAGCACCCAGGATAAGATTTCTACGATTAATCTTAAGAATCAGCTAGATGAGGTCTACAACTTCTCTTTTGCTTGGAGAAGTGGAAAGGCTTAGACCTCTTGCTTGTAAGCCATATTCAAGATGAAAGTCGTAACCCCTATTTTGGGGGATGTGCATGTCCAAAGGCATTTCAAGTGACATGTATCCAACTAAATAATGGAGCAACTATCTAAAGAACAATATAATATTATGGATAGGACGCAGCCGCAGTATAGCATCTGTACAGGGAAGCTAGTTTACTGTTCGATTGTTACATTTAAGCCGCCTTCATAATTTCTAGTAGCAACCCAGACACAAGTGATCTAAAAAGTGTAAAGTGAGTTTCCTGTCACCTTATCTTAGGACCATCACTTATCATCAGCTTCATGCATTTAAATAATTTATTATACCTTTAACTTGGTCTTTGCATATTTGCCTTTTAACTATAAAAATTGTATACCATCATCATCCAATTCAATTTCCCCAAGATTCCTGATACTGTCCCATATTTTCCACACACCCACATGTTGATGCAGAAATATGGTATCTCATCTCCTGATAGGTTCTTAATTGACCCCAAAATTTTAGGATGAAGGTTTTGTTATTGATCTCCTGATAGGTTCTTATTTGTAAGGATGTTTTAAACTTTCAATCAAATGCTCATGTTTTTTTTTTTGCAATTATAGAATTCATGGTACTACCACATAAAATTGAAAAATGCAGGATCATTCCACTTATATTTCCAATTCTAATCCTCAAGTACCGCTCGACGAGCTAATTGTGGCCACAATCGCTCTCACGATGAATAATATAACATGATAACACTAATGAAAGAAGAACTAGATTTTATGCTAAAAAAGGAAGTATCAATAGCGTCTTACCAAGCATATTGGGCAGTGGGAAACTGCAGCAAACATCGCAATTCAGCAAAAATATGTGAGACTGCCATTTAAAAACAAGAACCCAAATCAAAGACAGGTACATCAACTAAATAATACTCCTAGAGGCACAAACACCAGGAAAACAAGTGCCTGCTCCAAATCGACACACACTGGAAAATAGACATACACTGCAAAATACACTAGGACACCAAACTCAATTCCCTGTCACTATTTGTTTCAATGCAACAAAGTACTCTATTGTAGATCTCACTCTCCTAAGCTACAATGCAAGTAAAAGAAACGACGAACCGGGTTATCTTCCATTATGTAATCCCTGAAGTTATAAAGCCCGCCAGCCGAGCCATGCGGCTTGTCTTCCCTCAGGTATCTGTAACACCACAATTTCCACAGAACTTTAACCACATTACGAAAAACTTAAAAAAAGGATTCAAACTTTTATGACTCAAAATTCACCTAACAGGAATTCTGAGCTCAGTCGAGATCGAAGAGACGTAAAGCGCGAACTCTCGCTCCTCGTAGAAACCGATCAGATAAATCTGTGCCAAATTGGGGATCTGCAGGTACAAATAACAATTAAGTTCCCTAAAAAATCAGTAAAAAAACACTAAAAATGGTAAAAACATATATAGAGATTACTTACTCTACGACAAGCGGAGATGGGGTGGTGAATCATCGGCTGTCCTGCCAACGGGAAGAGAGGCTTCGGAACGTTCAATGACAGGGGCCTGAACCGAGTACCTGTATAAACAGTCACAAAGATTGAAACTTTAAACCAAAATTCATCAAATACATCGAAATCTTAACTCAAGATTGAAACTTTAACCGAAATTCAATAATAAAAAAAAAGCATTTTAGCCAAAATTCATCAAAATAATTGGACTTTTAGCGCGGGGTTGATGGGAATTGGCACCTTTGGTTGGCCCGCCGACCATGATCACTGCCACCACTCTCTCGTCACTACTTTCCATTGGGGAATTTGAGGAATGAGGGGGAAAAAACGCTAGATTTGGGGATTTGGAGAAGAATTTGGGAGGGGAGAGGAATTTTTGTGGGGAAGAAAGAAAGAGAGGTAAGAGTGCTTTGGATCCATAGCGGTAAGTTAGGATTTTGTACAGATTGGGTGCGGCCCACCGAGGCGTCGGATCCGGATCTGGATCCGGATCCCGAGAAAAGTACCGCTAATGCGTCCGGGACACGTTTTGTTTCGGTGTCTCCATGTTTTTTTTTCCATGTTGTTATATGGGTTTTCTTGCACAGAAGTCCCTGAAAATATTTCTTATGTTCACAACTTCGTTAAAACTTTTGCACCCCCCCCGCCTAAATTCTTATATGTCGTAGGTAGTGTCGAAAGTGATAGCCTCCTTAAAAGAATAATTATCACTCTATTTTTCATCACAAATTATAGTAATAGTTTGTTGGTATAGCGATAAATTATATGGAACTATACGTGGAGGAATTGAAAGTTGCCCTTACATGGTATCAACATATAAGTCCAATTTTTCGAACTTCGTATTTATACTATTATATTGTAGTGATACGTTTTGTGGAGCCTAATTGACTATTCCAAGACTCAATGTGAGTATCACTGCATATGGTACCCTATTGATTTTCTTAATCACTCGAAAAATAAAATTAATTATGTCTAATATATTTGTTAATTAGTTATCAAATTTACCTACAAATATTAGTATCACACATGTTCTAGACTAGCGCATTACATAACCTAGAAATACTCTAAGAAGCTCAGAAGGAACCGACACACTCGTCGTTAGTGTTGAAGGAGCACAAGTATGAAAGGGGTGAAATATCGTTAATACCGCCAAAATTTCGGTTGGCATGATACTTTCCAAGGCAACTATCCATGGATCATTTGTCAAACCAATCATATGTTTCAGATTATGGAAGGAAGGTATGACCAAAGAGGACTATTTGGTTGGATAAACGGAGTCTTTGTGGGTTGGTTGGGGGGGGGGGGGGGGGGGGGGGGGGTTTGACATATGAGGTCATTCAAGCCTCTCGGATTTACTTATAATCTCATCTTATTCTTATTGTCTTCTCTTACTTGTTCCACAACTCTCCCTTCTTTTCTTATTGTTTTGACACGTGAATGTTCATATTCAATATCTATTCACATGTTATGACAAGCCATTATTCACACAGCATGACATAGGCATACGGGCTCTTGCAAGATTATTTACGAGTCATATTGAGACATGAGATTGCAAGTGTGCGAGGGTGGAACCAATATAGTGTCACATTCCGCGAAGGCACTAGATAAACAGAAAGATCGGATTGTTGGCTCTGCAACAGAAGACGATTGATCTGGGTGAGTGGACAAATACTCATTTTATGATTCGCTTACGCCTAATAAGAATCTGAGTTTTGAATGAATGCTATTGCTAATAATAAGATGATAATCATTGATTATGCGTATAAGAGAATCCACATGTTGCCATGCTAAAAACAAAAAAATAGATAACCTGTATGCTAAGAAGAATTATTGTCTGCTAATAAGAAATGATATAATGCATGTCATGCTAAAGTAGAATGTTGTCGCAATCAATGAACTGTTGCCATGCTAAATAAGATAAAAATATAGTATGCTTTTATGTCCCTAATTGTATGCTATCAAAGAATAGACTGATATGCTCACTGTTATAGAAATGTTACTATGCTTAGCTAAAGATTTTTTTGTGCCTAATTGTATGCTAAAACGAATGAATGAATGACGATAATTGTATCTATCGAATGAATGAACGAAAAAGAGAAAAGCAGAGCTATGACTCTGTTGTTTGAATGAATGAAATGAAAAGAGGAGTTATTGGTTCTGTTATACGAAAAGAGGAGAAAAGACAGAATGATTGTTGAATGATAATATGTGCATTGAATGATTTTATTTGATAGAATGGATAGTTCATGCATTGGTCTTGGACAACTTGCGCACAAGGTAATAGCCTCTCGACGGTTCCTGGGGTACTGGGAATCGATCGGCCCGGGAGAGATTGTAATAACATTCCTGAATAAATGCTAGATCTCGTGATCAGGGGGATGTTGTGTCTATTAGCGACGAGCTGAAACATGAGTCTTAGCAGCTAATCATGGGAATGTACCCATGGACCATCATGTAGATAGGCGTGGATTGGTGAAGAGCTGAACCCTGAGACACAGCTGCTAGTATGTGTACATATCAGTGCATAGCTGACCCAGAGAGTCACAACTGCTGGTATGTGCACGTACTAGTACAGAGCTGAGCCTTGAGTCACAGCTGCCAATCGGATTGCATGAGTCGCTAACTATTTTGCTAATAGGTATCAGTGCAGAGACGAACATGAGAAATGATGGTTATATTATGTTTATGCTAATCCTTGTCTTGTACAGGAATGGACCGTCGGCTATGGTAAGAATCACTGAAAAATAATACATTTGTTGCTAAGTTTTCTGAACATGAGTTGCTTAAGGAATAAATGTGTTGCCAAGAATTGTTGTCCCTTTCAAAAAAACGTCTGATATTGTGCTTGTAATCTGACTCTGATAGTGTCTTGAATAAGAGAAAAAAATGCTATTGCTATTGTCCCTGAGAATAAAGTATGGCTCATAAAACACGTTGCGGACTTCACAATAAAAGAATAGTCATCGTGCATGAAATGAATAGTCCATTGTATGCTTGAAATGAAAGAAACGATATATTGACTTTTTAAAGTGTTTTCAAAAGATGTAAACTGACTCTGTACTGCATGAAATGAACATAGGCAAAAGTAGCAAGATTACATCACAAGAAATATTTTCTCACTAAATGAATTAGTGATCGTTTCAAACAAATGTAGCCTTTGTTCACAATCACCAGTATGTTGATATACTGACCCACCATCAGTCTGCATGCAGGTGCAAGATGAATCGAGATGGATAGTCCAAAGCGATAATCCGAGCCTTATCCTCAGGAGCCAAAAATCAGAAGAGATGCCAAAAGAAGGACATCTGTTGCAAAGAGTTGGTTTTGTATATAAGGAGATGTAATGTATGGAACGAGATCATTATAATCTGTAATGTTTCTGAGAGAATGTAAACATTGTATCAGAGAGAACTGAGAGCTTGTAATCTATGTTCAAATAAAATCAATAAAGAGATTTGTTTCTGCTACCTTGTGTTCAATTATATTCTGCAAAATATTCGCTGCTACTTCAAATATCTGCATTTTGTTCCGCTGTGTTATTGCTAATATTGTCTATTTTGTTATTGTACATATTGGCCTTGTGCAAGCACAACTTAGGCTTGCACGGCATTATGTCCAAGCGAGGACGAACAGTTCCACAGAATCCGAAGCGAGGATGAAAGGACTCTGCGGAATCGGGACGTGACAATCAATATGGTATTGTACTTTGTTACTCTTGTACTTGTAGTTTAGACTTACTTTATCGCCTTTTTCATTTCTGATTTGTGTGTGCATCGACCACCAATTCCCTTGGGTTATTTGCTACTTGGCGGTTTCAAATGACCGACCTGGGTTGTATGTTAGGTAGCGAGGAGGGGCTGAAAGCATCAAAGGACTTCTAGCTGCCAGAGTATGTTGCAAAGGAGACTTTCGAGTATACCGCACTCTGATCAGTGGATGCTCCTTATCCAGTGTCTTCCTTTCTGTTTTTATTAAAGACTTACATACTTCAATGATATTTTGTTTGTCGTGCTACATAGACTTGTCATCGTTTGTAATTGATGGGCATATGCACTTTATTTTCAAACCCATATTGAGACATATTTATTGACTCAGACCATGTTATTTATGCCCTTCTTAATATTATGTATTTCTTATGCATTGAGATTAACATTGAGTTTGTTTGAACAAAGGACTATGCTATATATATCCAACTACTCTACAACTTATACATATCATGTTGGGTTGGTGTCCACGTGGTGTGTAGTTGACTAGTGTCACGTGCTCGACTTCCTATATTCTAGGATCGTGACATGACGTACCGGCATACCCACACCGCTTCATTCTCCTTTAGATCACCTCCTCCTTAGCTAGATTGAAGATATCATAAATAGCATGTTGTGCGTGTTAGCTGTGCTTTGCTCAAAAGCTAAATTCCACTTTATCCTTTTAGTCCCACATCGGCCAAGTGCTTGGCCTTCACTGTGTATTTATTCCCCTCTCCCTCTTTGCTTCATTAAAAGCTTTGTGTGGGAGCCCCATGGGCCACACGCGCGCGCCGCCGCCGTCGCCCGGCTCGGTTCGGCGCACGTAACGGGTACGGGTACGTGCCCACACCTGCGGGCGCCGAATGCCGATTCAATTTCCACTTTGGGTTCGGGCTGAGACCCTAAATTTTTTTTTACTTCTTTCTTTTTCTGACCGTTACCACTCATTTATTTTTTGTAACGGTTGGAGTTTAAATTCCATCAAGGTTCAATGAACCTTGTGCTGCTGTATATATTTGTAACGTCCAATTTTAATGGTCATTATTTTCCTATCCGTTGGCAACCTTTTCACCAGCCTATATATACATCACTTCTTTCTTCTCCTATAGACACAGAAAATTACTTTCTCTCTCTAAACTCTCTGCAATTTTCATCTTCTCGAATCGCTGCTGTTCTTTGTTGTCGCTCTGGGCGGAGCTAAGTCGGGGTCATTCTCTCCACGTCGTGTGCGGCAACGAGATTCCGGTAGAGCGGGGATTTTACCACTAGGGACGTTCAGATTCTGTCTGTACATAGACCCGAGCTAACTCTTAGGGCAGTGCTACGTGCACGACTTCCCCGGAGACCGATAACAGTTTAATTAATTTTATTTTATTACAGATTTATATCCGAAGAAAATTGAAGATTTTATAACAATCTAAGAGTTATCTCCTTATCAAATCATTTAACATTCTGTTCTGTTAAGGAAAAATTGATCTTATTTAACTGTAGCGTATACTGTTAACTGCATTTTCACAAAAGTGTTTTTTGCCTTGCCAACAATTCCTTTGTTAACATATAAAAGGTTTTGTTAACAACTTAAGGTTCTGTTAACAAATTAAGGTTCTGTTAACAATAGAATTATCATTAGCTAAAAGTGTTTTTGTTTTTCACTCATATTACCATATAAAACTTTGTTTATAAACAAAGGCCCTGGTAACAACTTAATTTCCTAAACTGGTATAAACAAAAGGTTGCTTACCATATAAAGTTTGCTTACCAGAATATTGGGCCACTCGGACCAAGGCAAAAATCTGGGTGATAAATTGTCATTAATATTGTATTCATATTGTTATTTATTGTCAATATAACAATTTGCTACCTTGTCTTAAATAAGTTGCTTATCGTAACTTATTTTAATAATTGCTGTCACATATCATTGCTAGACAATTTATTTTATATTTGTCATCTTTTAAGTATCATTTTATTCAACATTCAGTGTTTCTAGAATTGACAACTTAGATAACATTATTGTGCTACTATCTTTAGTCAATACTATTTTTCTTGCTCAATATATCAATTTAGGCTAAATCAAACAATTAATTAATTTAGTAAAAAATTCCTTTATTTTTAAAGTTCTAAAGTTAAGATTTGTTTGGGAACAAGCCGAAAGGGCCCTTCTAAAATCTTCAATTTTCTTCGGATATAAAATTGTGACTACACCATAATAGGCGATTCCTCACGCCTATTATTGTGCTACAGTTATAACCGTTACAAATACAATATATTTTTTAAAAATATTTCCAACCATGAACCTATATTCATCTCGTAGCTAAACCATAAACAACATATCAAGTTTCATAACATCTCAACTATTTCATGTAACATTTGAATAACAACTAAACCAGTATTTGAATCACATCATTTCTGTCACATAACATTTGAATAACAACTAAAACACATAATTTCTATAACTAGTAACATAAATTTTAATAAGCAATATTTGAGTGATCAAAATATACAATACATAAATCAGTAGTCCCCGCAAACCCAGGTTTTCAATGTACACAATATATAATACAAGACCTCTTGATCAAATTAATGACATCAATAGTGCTGAAGTTAGTTTCTTTCTCCTTTCCCAGGCCTCCGATTTGGACATGAACTTGCTCAGAAGCAAATGTAGCTGCAGGAAATAGGAACACAACAACAGTTCATATTAGTTCATGCAACTGTCATAAACGAAGACAATTCAAAGATAGAAGAAAACTCTCACTTGAACAACCCCTAGCAATGTACTCTATTCGAATTCTTATGAAAATACTATTTGTAGTACACAACATTAATCACAAAGGACTAGTTAAAACATTTTATACCATGAGGTTGGATATTCCATGTAATTGTATCAGTTACATCAGTAAAAATCTAATAAAGCTCCCCAAGAAGCCTTTTTCGATCATTTTGGCGGCCAGGAATTCCATCTATTAGAGAATGGTCAAGAAAATCATAAAACAATGACCATGAATAAAAGCTGTTTAATAAAGGACGACGGAATTAGAGCTAAACCAGATTGTCAAGTTTTGAACCTGATTAACCAATGCGATTGGGGTTGCGGGATCCAAGACATGGTTCCCTGGAAGGGGGTTGGTTATTAGTGAATCTTGTAACTGAAAACTTACGAATTTCATATTTACAACTGTTGTTATACATTAGGTCTTACAATTTTAACTGTAAAAAATATTCCAGGTGAAAGAACACAAGCTTATATTCATTTGCAAATGAACGAAGTTAGATATATTGATAGGTCACTATCTTTACTATGCCTCATGCTAATTGAGAATCAACAGATATTGAAAATTTCTTAGTTGTGCTCCTAAATTGAGACCTCATAAATTAAATTTTGAACAATATGTTTATCAGTCTGAAGGTGGTGCCATTTAGGTAACTCATCTAATATTGCTCTTCGAAAGTGTGTTGTCAAAAAACCAAAGATAATTACAAGAGTAGCCATTGCTCATTCTCCAATCACACATTATCTATATTCCTACTCATATTGTAGTGGCAGAATTTTATTAATAAATTAAACAGTGGATGCTTCTTGAGAATGTAAACTCTGGCAATTTTGGTCAATAAATTCTCGATAATCACATAAACTTCCATGAAAAGCTCGGCACATTAGTTTCTCATATCCAGTACTAGGAAGGAAAGATCTATATCATGAAGAAACATGGTTACAATAAATATTGAGTTTATAAGAGGTCCTATGTGAGGTTCCTTTGCGAGCTAGGCAAGTGGAAAAGTCCGTGCTACTCAATGCAACAAGAGCTACAAATTATGTCTTCAACAACTAACAAAAACTAGTTTAAGTACTCTCCATGAAATAAAAGAAAAAAGAAATTACAGAAGGTATCTATCTCTAGAGAATACAATAAGCAATGTACAATCCAAAAGTTCCTAATTTTTAAATTAGGTCCCATATATTGTGCCTTCTCACATAGGGTCAATCAAAAAGTTAATGGTAACATATATATGTACAATGCCACGTATGAAATAGAAAGAAGCTTAAGAGTAGAAGAACATATTGCTTACCTTGGAGGCATATAACTGAATGTTCAAACAAGTCGAGTTGGATGTGTCATACCTCCGGCTTGAGGCAGTTTTGTTAATCCAAAACCTGCAACCTGCAAATAAATCCACAATCCAAAATCGGTTTGTAGAGTGATACTGCTGGTTTCGTAGCAATGACAAACGCAAACATTTAATCTTACTAGTTCCATGATATAACATTAACATCATTATTATGTGCCAATACAGATACTGCTTGTTTTCTACCTGAACGTGTATCCCATATTAAAATAGTGTCGTCCACTAACATGAAGCAAAAACATCTTCTTCTATAGGACTCCACTGAAAAGAGGATAAACGTAGGATTAGAAAAGTCCCTACACAAGAAAAGCAATATGAGCACCATATAGGATGAAAAACTGATAAAAATGGGATAATGAACAAATGATTTTAGTGAAGTTGCAGATATAAATAACAGATTCATGTAAAATGAGAGATCAGATTTGGGGCCTTACCATACAATTAATGAATTTAACAAAGCAGATTTGCCATTATTTTTAGGCCCAAATACAAAGCACTGAAAATATTTAGTTGCGGCTGTTGCTTTTTACGATCTAATCTTCTTCACCTGATAATTTGAAATGCAAAAGCAGTATCGCCATGGTATCCAATTTATATCAGGTTAGTCAAACTACTTGGTGGGTCTAGAAGCATCATAAGAGCCCATGGAACCACACAAAAATTTTATCAATGAAGCCTTCAGCATGCATAAATTTCAAATATGTTCAAACATACTTAAAAATATGCACATAAATGCACTAATTAAATTTAAGACAACCAGAAGAAGTATAATAAAAAATTATTAGCACTAAGCATTAGACAAATCTGCGCTATCGAGACTGATACTTACGAATTCAACGTTATACAAATCTGCGATGCCACGTATATATATCATCATCCGGTATAGATGATATCAATAGATGGATGTACTAAAATTTTACCCATCGATGGCTGAGGCCAGAGGCTACGAAGGTAGATTGAGAAGGAGCTGGGAAGCACGAGCCGAAGTACTGCTAGTGTGCCAAGATGCTACGAAGGTAGATCGCCCGTGGGTATAAACTTCCTTTGGATCATTTTGACAAACATCTGGTGGGGAGAAACATTGCTCTCCATCCAAGGGAGGAGGAGTGTCGACGATGATGATCATATTCCACGATGGGATACAACACTTTTGATGAGGTCATGAAGAACTATGCCTCTTTGCTAACTCGTCGATGGACTCCTCAACGACGATGTTGAAGCTCCTACGATGACCACGTGGTAATCCTGACGGGTCGCGAAGGCCTCGTTGTAGATGCGGCCTGACCACCTTTCCCCACACCATGTCATCGGCTTGAAGCCATGAACGGAGAAAGAGATTGATGGATTCGTAACCCTAGATTCAGAAGGGAATGACGAACCACCGTGGGAATGATGGCGGCGGTCGAAAAATGAGGAGGGAATGATGGCGGCGCTCCCCTGACCAAAGCAAGAGAGAAGAAGAGGGCATAAGAGTGAGGATAGAGATGAATGGGGGTTAGGGGAGTCCTGATAAAAAATCGGGCGGGGTGGCGAGGGAATGGAAAACCTCTGGGTGGGAAATGAAATATTTGGGGGGAAATGAAACCCTCTTCTTCCGTGATTACAGAGGATAGAAATTTACTACTTTTTTTTTAGTCATTTGTAACAGTTAATAATGTTACTAAAAACAAGCCAAATAAAAATATATAAAAAAATTGTTTTAGTAACACTTTTTTAATTATTGTAACGTTTATTACCATGACTAACCTGTAACAGTTATAACCGTTACGAATTCAGAAAAAATTGTGTTACAAATTGTATGTTTTGGTGTAGTACGAAATATCGTCTAAGCGACCGGTACTTAAGAGTTCCTAGTGAACCTCCGCTTGCTGGGATCCGGCCCCTACAGCTAACCCAACCTCATCAAAACTTGAAAAACTAAAAATTAAAAGGTTTATTACTAAAATTATTTTAATTGTTAATTTTAGCTTAAAACCATCTTATTGAGTAAATATAATTTTTTCAGACCTTAGGAACATGACTTCCAAGGAAGAGACTTTCTCTGCAAAGCCTGCAAAATTCAATGGCACCTACTTCAAGAGGTGGCAAAGCCAGATGAAATTTTGGCTTACCACCTTAGGTCTAATTTTTGCCATTGATGGGTCCACACCCATCTCAAATGATTCTGATGAGACTGAGTCTGACGTAGGGGTTTCCAAGTCCTCCTCTTCTACCAAGCCTAAGACCCCTAAGGAAATTGACTACCACTGCTTCCACAGAATATTAAGCGCTATGTCGGAGTCACTCTACGACATATTTTTTGAGTATAAAAGCACTAAAGAACTCTGGGATGCTTTGGAAGATGAGTATGGTTGTGATGATGCTGGAATTGATAGATTCAATTCTACCACATTCAACCAATATGTCATGGTAGATAACAAACCTATCAATGACCAAATCCATGAGTTCCAAGAACACCTTAGGCAGCTTCAAGCCAAGGGAACCGTCTTTTCTACTGAGCACAAAATAGGGTGCTTGATAGATAAACTCCCTCCTTCCTGGTCTAAAGTGGCAAAGGACCTTCTACATCTACAAGGATCTATTACATACTCTCAAGCTCTACAGAGAATTAGAACAGAAGAGAAATATAGATCCAAGACCAAAGCTAGGTCAAATGCCACAGCTAAGGTAAACCTTGTAGAAAGCCATGAAAAACCTAAGTCAAACAATCATCTCAAATCCAAGAAAATCTCCTTCAAAAAGAAGCAGAGTTTTAAACCTCCTTCCAAAAATCATCATCACCAAAACCCTCAACCCCAAAAACCTAGAAACTTTGGTCAGACTCAGGATCAAAGAAGATTTTGTTTTGTGTGTGGTAGAACCAACCATACAGCCATCAATTGCTTCCAAAGGAAGAAAGAACCTATCCAGAATTCCTTCAAGGGAAAAGGCAAGGCAGAGGCTAACATGATTCTGAATGGGTCTTCCAGCTCTTTTAGGTCTGTAAGCTTCCAACCTGTAGTAAACCTGTCTTTCCATTCTGATGATTGGTGGTTGGATTCTGGAGCTAATGTTCACGTTTCATTTGATCGCTCCTGTTTTTCAACCTATCAGGAATCAGGTGGAGGAGGCGTGACTCTAGGAGATGGCTCAACGGCACAAGTTATGGAAGAGGAAGAATAGATCTGAAGATGACATCAGGAAAAATTCTACCTCTCCATGATGTGCTTCATGTGCCATCTGTCAGGAGAAATCTTGTTAGTGGATCTCTCCTTGTAGCCTCAGGATACAAAATTGTAATGGAGGTCAATAAAGTAATTTTCTCTAAGAATGATCTGTTTATTGGAAAAGGATTTGTGAAAGATGGACTTTTTGTTTTAAGTACTATGAATAAAAGTTTTAATCCTTCTTTTATTGCAAATGTTGAATCCTCTAATATTTGGCATGGTAGACTAGGTCATGTGAACTTAGGATCTATCAAAAGGATGATGAACTTAGATCTTATCCCTAAGACTCCTATAGACGATGAACACAAATGTGAGATATGTGTTCAAGCCAAACATACTAGATTACCTTTCAAATCTGTCTATAGGGATTCTGAACTCCTAGAACTTATCCATAGTGATGTTTGTGATTCTAATAGGATTTTGACCCGAGGCGGTAGGAAATACTTTGTTACTTTTATAGATGATCATTCAAAGTATTGTTATACCTACCTCCTTAAGACCAAAGATGAAGTTCTAGACAGATTCAAGGTCTATAAATCTGAAGCTGAGAACCAGTTGGATAGAAAGATTAAGATCCTTAGATCAGACCGTGGTGGTGAGTATACCTCAAATAAAATGACTAACTTCTGTGAAGAGCACAGAATTATTCATGAGGTAACTGCTCCTTATTCACCACAATCCAATGGAGTTGCTGAAAGGAAGAATCGCACTCTTTTAGATATGGTAAATGTCATGCTTCTTAGCTCAGGTGCCCCTGATAATCTTTGGGGAGAAGCCTTATTGTCAGCCTGTTATATTCTTAATAGGATACCCAGTAAGACTAATGATAAGACACCATATGAGTTATGGAAAGGTCGAACCCCTGGGATTAACTACCTCAAAGTTTGGGGATGCTTAGCTAAGGTAGGAATTTCTGAACCCAAAAAGAGAAAGATAGGACCTAAGACTGTAGATGATGTATTCATAGGATATGCCCTAGATAGTAATGCCAATAGATTTCTTGTAACCCATTCTGAAGTAAATGAAATATCTAATAACACAATCATTGAAGCTAGAGATGCAGTTTATTTTGAGAATATGTTTCCCTTCAAGGATAGAACCCTTTCATCTTCCTCTAACCTTTCTCTTACTCCGTCTACTAGTTCTCATGACCAAATGTCTAATTCTCAATCTGAACAAGTCATAGAACTTAGAAGGAGTAAAAGAGAAAGGATTGAAAAGAATTTAGGAGAAGGATTCTTTACATTTTTGATAGAAGGTGATCCCTCAACTTATGAAGAAGCCATATCCTCTCCTGATGCCCCTTTCTGGAAAGAAGCTATTAACAATGAGTATAACTCCATCATGGAGAACAATACTTGATTTTTAGCAGATCTTCCTTTAGGCAGCAAACCAATAGGTTGTAAGTGGATCTTTAAGAAGAAACTTAGAGCCGATGGTACCATAGAAAAATATAAGGCTAGATTAGTGGCCAAAGGATTTATCCAGAAGAAAGGATTAGATTATTTTGATACCTACTCTCCTGTAGCTAGAATATCTTCTATTAGAACCCTTCTAGCTTTAGCATCCATTCATGATATGCTGATCCATCAAATGGATGTAAAGACAGCATTTCTAAATGGAGATTTAGAAGAAGAGATTTATATGGAGCAACCTGAAGGTTTTATTGCTAAAGGTCAAGAAAAGAAGGTTTGTTGATTAGTAAAATCTCTTTATGGCCTAAAGCAAGCTCCCAAGCAATGGCACAACAAATTTGACAAAGTCATTATAGAATTTGGTTTTGTGCCAAATGAATATGACAAATGTTTGTATTCTAAAAATACAAATGAAAGTTGTGTTATTTTATGCTTGTATGTTGATGATATCCTTATTCTAGGATCTTCATTGGAACTGATAAATAACACTAAGAATTATTTATCTACCAATTTGATATGAAAGACTTAGGTGAGGCAAATCTGATCCTAGGAATGCAAGTGTCAAAAAGGAAAGAGGGCTATACTCTATCCTTAGCACATTCAATTGAGAAAATGCTAAGAAAGTTTGAGTATTTTGACAAGAAACCTGCCCTTACCCCTTATGACAGTAATGTTGTTCTCAAAAAGAATGAAGGATCACCTATAGAACAACATAGATATTCACAAATGATTGGATCCCTTATGTACATAACAAATAGGACCAGACCTGATATTGCATTTGCTATTGGGAGACTAAGTAGATATACTAGTAACCCAAATCAGTCACACTGGACTGCATTAGACAGAGTATTTAGATATCTTAAGGGTACTCTAGATTATAAACTTCATTATACTAGACACCCTGATATCATAGAAGGTTACTCCGATGCAAATTGGGTAACTGATTCACATGATGTGAAATCCACTACTGGATATATTTTTACCCTAGCTGGAGCTACAATCTCTTGGGGATCATGTAAACAAACTATCATAGCCAGAAATACAATGGACTCTGAAATGATAGCTTTGGATACTACATGTACAGAGGCCGAATGGCTCAGAAATCTTATTATGCATATACCTGTTTCTGTTCATCCTGTTCTTGCAATTTTCATAAACTGTGATAATAAGTCTTTTAGTGAACTACTAAAACATGACTCTGTGAATGCTAAGATGAACATGCACTTGCAGCTGTGCTTCAAGTCAATAAAGAGCCTATTGGGCAAATATGTGGTTCTTGACTATATAAAGTCAGAAAAGAACCTTGCAGACCACTTGACGAAGGGTCTGTCTAGGACATTGATCCTAGAATCATCGAGGGAGATGGGGTTAAGCCCATAGTATAGTCACCAGCAGTGGCAACCCAACCGAGTCTGACTGGAGATGTCACGCCCCGAGTCGACAAACCGTTCGTCCCCGGTGTTACTTTGTCGATTCGATCGTCCTCGCTAAGACGTGATGCCGCACGAGCCTGGTGTTGCGCTCGTGCAAGGCAAGATGACAAGTTCTCAAATGGTTATCTTTTGATTTTGATATAAATACGCCAAGTCGAAACTTCACAAATCACATCAGAATATAAGACGCAGTATAGGAAGATAGAAATGCTTTTCATTCATAGCTTGCAACGAAGTGCAAGTCGTAATTTACATTAGATGCCGTTGTGGCTACATTGATTGAAAACATAAGGAAATACAATTCGACAAGTTGCCTGAACTAACGCTTGCCGTCCCATACATTCGCCCCTTTATACATAAGCCGTCGACTTGAATTGGCTTCAAAATACTTCAGCATAGGAAGAGCTTCAAAACGCCTCTCCGTACTTCAGCTCCAGTTTAGTTGAGCGCGCCCGTCACACCTGGGGAAATTGGGGGAATGGGATTAGCACACTTGCTAAGTGGACGAGACGAACCCACTCGTCTAAACCGACTCTGATTGTTAGGGTAGGCATGCTTTAGAGTTGTCTTTCTATTAGAACTAAATGAATTCAGTTCATATTCGATAGCCATCTTTGCGAAATAAAGCATACAGTGAACCATAGCAGTATATCATATTTCTTACCACGGCCGTGCTCGTCCCTGCATAAAAACAGAGATAATATTCACACCTGCATAAGACAATAGGTGAGCATGCTACTATCTTATATGCGGTCATTGATGTTACACATCACGTGGGACTATCTCAACGGCATTTCGGCCCGCTCAGTCTAGGTTGTAAACCTGACTGACGGTCCCGCAATGCATCAGTACCGAAGCACGATTATTCATTCCTCCTAGATCGAGTCGATTCCGATGCCCCGGATATCGATTCGAGGAAAATATCAACTTGTGCACAAGCTGTCCATGACCATGCCAATGCGTGAACAGTTTATATATGCAACCAGTTTTGTATAGCGCGGACAGTATTGAACGACATTATCATTTCCCCCAACTCATGCAACGTTTCATTTTCCCCAAGCCGTACTCCGATTTAGCATCCCGTAGGCACCAAATTGTCCGAGGCATCATAACTCACGATCGACGTTTCATAATATTTCGCAGCACGTAAAATAGTCTATCTTTTTACTAGAACCTTAAACTTTCTGGTTTATGTGATAGACTTGTATTTTCAGAGTGAATTTCTCTAAATCGATACGTTTTCCCGAGTCCTTGGACTTAGTGGATTAGCATGCAATTAACTTGGCATCGTTCGATTTGAATAAATTCGAAGCAAGGAATAAGTTTACGGGACAGAGTAGAAAAGAAGGAGCCGAATCACCCACCGATCACTTTGCTTTGTGCAGGTCGTCGAAGCGCTACGCAACGTCAATCCTTAGTTACGCGAGCTCCTGCAATGCATCAACACTTTTGTTAGATTTCCTTCTTTTCTCCTTGTATCAAAATTTGTAATTGCATCCATGAAAACGACGCGAAAGCACTTCAATCAAGCCCAGCGACAAAGCTCCAAGAAAACCATACAGCGGTCCGGTCCCGTCGAAGGGACTCTTATAGAGAGCTCACTCGCCGAGACGCAGCCCGCTGCATCTAGGACTTATTCCAACAGAAGTCGTTCCATTAGTTGGATCGATTCTCGTAACTTCCGTCCAAATCGATTTGAATCGATGCCGCAAGACGTTAACGTTTACCAAGCTTAGCGATCGAGTCAGATGGCCATCTAAGTTCCCGGCCGATCTGACTCGGCGCTAGCATATTATGAAGTTCCGTCGCCTATCGAAAGCGGGGCGCTACATAATATACCACTAAGAAAAAGTTTCGTCCCGAAACTTAAGAACAAGGGTCTGACCTTAATTTAGACAAACAACGCAGGGTACTTCTCTTTCATCTCCGCCTCCATCTCCCACGTCGACTCCTCGACTGAATGGTTCCGCCAAAGCACGCGGACCAAGGACATCGACCGATTTCGCAGCACCTTTTCCTTGCGGTCCAAAATTTGAATAGGCTCCTCTGAGTAAGACAAGTCAGTACGTAGCTCCAACTGATCGAAGCTAACCACATGACTTGGATCGTGCACATATTTTCGTAGTTGTGAAACGTGAAAAACATCGTGCACATCAGCTAAGGCAGGAGGTAGTACGATCCGATAAGCAACCGTCGCAACTCGCTCAATGATCTCGAAGGGGCCTACAAATCTCGGGCTCAACTTGCCTTTAACGCCGAACCGCATCACACCGCGCATGGGCGTTACTTTCAGAAACACATGGTCCCCAACCAAGAACTCTAGCGGACGTCGACGAAGATCTGCGTAGCTCTTTTGTCGACTTTGCGCGATGCGGAGTCTATCTCGAATCAAGCGGACCTTTTCGACGGCTTGCTCCACCAGTTCCGGTCCAAGCACTTGTCGCTCTCCGACTTCATCCCAGCATATCGGCGAACGACACTTCCTCCCGTAGAGCGCTTCGTATGGAGCCATCTGAATGCTCGACTGATAACTATTATTATACGCAAACTCCGCAAGCGGCAAATGCGTATCCCAACTAGTCTTTAGGTCGATCGCACACAGACGCAACATATCTTCTAAGATCTGATTTACCCTCTCTGTCTGACCGTCTATTTGGGGATGGTACGCCGAACTAAAGTTCAGTTTGGTCCCCATCGCCGTTTGGAGGCTCATCCAGAAATGCGATAGGAAACGCCCGTCTCTGTCCGAAATTATAGAGGCCGGTACCCCGTGCAGTCGAACAATCTCATCGACGTAGATTTGTGCTAACCGATCGACGCTCCATCCTACTTTAATTGCGATGAAGTGAGCCGACTTGGTCAATCTATCAACAATGACCCAAATCGCGTCATTCCCCCGTGGCGTCTTCAGAAATCCTATAATAAAATCCATCGAGATATTGTCCCACTTCCACTCGGGAATGGGGATGTTCTGCAGCTCGCCGCCTGGCCGTTGGTGTTCTGCCTTCACCTGCTGACACGCCATGCATTGCGATACGAACGTAGCCACGTCTTTCTTTATGCCGTGCCACCAAAAGTTTGTGCGCAAGTCCTTGTACATCTTGGTGCTTCCAGGATGTAACGAGTACTTCGCATAGTGCGCCTCCGTCAGAATTTCTTTTCTGAGTTCGGCAGTTTCAGGAATGCAGAGCCTTTCCTTTAGTCGCATCGTCCCGTCTCCGTCTTCCGCAAAGTCAGTCGCCCTTCCCGTTGAAATCAGCTCGCACATTTTCTTCAGGAATGAGTCGTCCCCCTGTGCAGTCTTTATCTTGCTAAGCAGGCTCGATCCTAACTTCAGTTGAGCTAGGTGCAGGTGTCGATACTCAATTCCGAGTTCGATACCCATCGCTTCAAGGTCTCGCTTTATCTCCTTGTTTATGGCCAGTGTTCCTATAAATATTCTGCTGAGTGCGTCGGCCACCACGTTTCCCTTGCCCGGTGTATACTCGATCGTTAGCTTGTAATCTTTTATGAGTTCGAGCCAACGTCGCTGTCGTAGATTGAGTTCCCGTTGTGTAAATAAGTACTTCAGGCTTTTGTGATCTGTGTAGATTCTGCATGCCACACCATAGAGGTAGTGCCGCCATAACTTCAATACAAAGACGATCGCCGCCAATTTTAGGTCGTGTGTCGGGTAGTTTTTCTCGTGCTGCTTCAACTGTCGTGAAGCGTAGGAGATGACTTTGTCTCTCTGCATGAGTATGCACCCGAGGCCAGTTTCCGACGCATCGCTGAATATCTGAAAGCCTTCTGGACCGTCTGGAAGTGCAAGGATTGGAGCTGAGACGAGCCGTTGCTTCAATTCTTGGAAGCTGGATTCACAGTCGTCGCTCCATTCAAATACTACTCCCTTCTAGGTGAGGCGAGTCAGAGGCGACGCTAGTTTTAAAAAGCTTCGCACGAATCGACGGTAGTAGCCCGCTAAGCCGAAGAAACTCCGAATGTCGCTAGCCGAGGCAGGTCGTTTCCACTCCACCACCGCATCAATCTTCTTTGGGTCCACCGCGACACCTTCGACAGAGATTACGTGCCCGAGGAATGTCACGCTACTCATCCAGAACTCGCACTTACTCTGCTTGGCGTACAATTTGTTTTCACACAGAACCTGCAGTACCGTCTTCAAATGTTCTGCATGTTCTTTACGATTCTTTGAGTAGACAAGGATATCGTCGATGAATACGACTACAAATTTATCTATTTGAGGTCGGAAGACTCGGTTCATCAGATCCATGAACGCGGCTGGGGCATTCGTTAAACCGAACGGCATGACGAGGAATTCGTAATGACCATATCGAGTGCGGAAGGCAGACTTCGATATGTCGTCGGACTTGATCTTCAATTGATGATAGCCTGAACAAAGATCGATTTTTGAAAATATTGCCGCACATTGCAGTTGGTCAAACAAGTCGTCGATTCGCGACAAAGGATACTTGTTCCGTACGGTCGCCTTGTTGAGTTCACGATAGTCGATGCATAGCCGCATCGACCCGTCCTTCTTCTTCACGAACAATACGGGAGCACCCCACGGAGAGACGCTAGGGCGAATAAATCTGCGGTCTAGCAACTCTTGTAATTGCACCTTCAGCTCCTTCAGTTCTGCTGGAGCCATTCGGTAAGGCGCCTTGGATATCGGCCGTGTATCCGGAAAGGTGTCGATGCTGAATTCAATTTCTCGATCCGGCGGCATCCCGGGCATCTCGTCAGGAAAAACGTCAGGAAAATCTGCCACAACATCAGTCTGCGTGTTTGTATTATCCTTTCGCGTGTCTCGAACTGATGCCAAGTATCCCGTGCAACCGGAACGCAGCATACGCCTTGCCGAGATTGCCGACACCATCATTGCCGCCTTCGAGACCGTACCGCACGAATATGAGAACTCTGTCCCGCCAGGAAGACGAAACACTACTCTCTTCTCCGCGCACTCGATCGTTGCACGACAAGCGTCCAACCAAGCCATGCCCAAGATTATAGCGTAATCTTTGATGTCTAGTACGACGGCATCCAAGGATAGATATCTTCCTCCGATGCAAATGTGGCCATCCCTACAAATAAAGTTCGCAGGCATATCGACTCCCGACGGAGTGCTAACGCTAATATTTATATCTAGTGATTGCATGGTTATTTTATTTTCTTTCGCAAAATCAGCAGATATAAAGCTATGCGTCGCACCCGAATCGAATAATACTCGAGCAGGTATATCTTTGTAGAGTAATATACCTGTTACAACCGTATCGGACGCAAGCGCCTCATCCCGAGTTAAGGCATAAACTCGGCCTTGAGCTCCGTGGCGTTGGTTCTGATGGTTGACGGGCACCGCATTCGTGCCTTGCAGTATCGACGCTTTATGCGGATTCGGGACGTTCCTCGGTGGATTGTGTTGATTCGGACCTTTGTGCGGACAATATGTAACTATATGGCCTACCTCGCCACACTTGTAGCAAGATCTCGTGACGCAGTCGACGGTTCGGTGCCCACGCCTACCGCACCTGGTGCAGTGTTGACTGCCATGGCCTCGATCATCGAATCTGTTCGGACGCTTTGTTATTCCCGATCCCCCGGCGCCGGCATCGTTAGGACGCTTGTTGAAGTGGTTACGGATGCCTCTACTCGACATACGGCCAAAGATGCGCTCACTATCAAGAGCGGCATTATAGGATTCACGGTATGTTCGGCACCTCTGATTCATGACGTCCCTTCGCAGTTCGTCATTTAGGCCTTGTTGGAAGCGTTCACACCAGACTTCCTTGTTGGGCAGGAAGGCGCCGGCAAACTTTGCCAGCTTTGAGAAGCTCGAATCATGATCGTCGACAGACATATTTTCCTGTCGCAGCGTCATGAACTCGTCTTCTTTTTGTTGACGGACAGCGCGAGGAACGTACTGTTCGAGGAAGGCCTGTTTGAATATTTTCCAGGAAATCGTGGCGTCCGTATCGGCTTCATAGATTTCCTGCTTTTTAGCGGCCCACCAGTCATACGCCCTTAGTTGCAGCTGTAACGCCGCACAAGTTACCCGCTGGGACCCTTCGATGCTAAGCAGATTAAACAGGTCCTCCATCTCCGTGAGCCATCCCACGATCACATCAGGCTCCGCTCGGCCGTTGAACTTCGATGGATTCATCTTGCGGAACTCCTTTGCCTTGAACAAGGAAGAAGAATCTATCATTTGCGGTTGAGTCTCTTCTTCCTCGTTTTCTTCTTGGTCGCCTTGCTTTTCCTCGATCTCTTCGTCCGTCGTCTTGGTATTGCCCGCCATTCTGCTCACTATCTGAGTCAGGGCATTCATCTGTTTTTGTTGAGCCTCGAATTGGGCTTTGAATTGTGTCTGCAGCTGCTGCTGCTGCAGTTCCATCAACTGTAGCATCTTCTGCATAGTCGTCTCGCTAGGCTCAGTACTTTTTGTGCTCGACGTACTATCTACAGTTTGGGTTGGGGCGGGATTGTTCCTTTTCTTAGTCATTCCTACAAAACAGAGTAAACCCGTTAGTATTTTTCAAAAATATCTACGGGCTTACCTGTATGGAACTTTTATTTCACGCAACATGTCGACAAGCATTCAATCGAGCCATCGCAACGGACATTCCAATAATAAAACATCTTTCAAAAATCTGAGGAAACATAACTGAGCTCTGATACCAATTTGTCACGCCCCGAGTCGACAAACCGTTCGTCCCCGGTGTTACTTTGCCGATTCGATCGTCCTCGCTAAGGCGTGATGCCGCACGAGCCTGGTGTTGCGCTCGTGCAAGGCAAGATGACAAGTTCTCAAATGGTTATCTTTTGATTTTGATATAAATACGCCAAGTCGAAACTTCACAAATCACATCAGAATATAAGACGCAGTATAGGAAGATAGAAATACTTTTCATTCATAGCTTGCAACGAAGTGCAAGTCGTAATTTACATTGGATGCCGTTGCGGCTACATTGATTGAAAATATAAGGAAATACAATTCGACAAGTTGCCTGAACTAACGCTTGCCGTCCCATACATTTGCCCCTTTATACATAAACCGTCGACTTGAATTGGCTTCAAAATACTTCAGCATAGGAAGAGCTTCAAAACGCCTCTCCGTACTTCAGCTCCAGTTTAGTTGAGCGCGCCCGTCGCACCTGGGGAAATTGGGGGAATGGGATTAGCACACTTGCTAAGTGGACGAGACGAACCCACTCGTCTAAACCGACTCTGATTGTTAGGGTAGGCATGCTTTAGAGTTGTCTTTCTATTAGAACTAAATGAATTCAGTTCATATTCGATAGCCATCTTTGCAAAATAAAGCATACAGTGAACCATAGCAGTATATCATATTTTTTACCACGGCCGTGCTCGTCCCTGCATAAAAACAGAGATAATATTCATACCTGCATAAGACAATAGGTGAGCATGCTACTATCTTATATGCGGTCATTGATGTTACACATCACGTGGGACTATCTCAACGGCATTTCGGCCCGCTCAGTCTAGGTTGCAAGCCTGACTGACGGTCCCGCAATGCATCAGTGCCGAAGCACGATTATTCATTCCCCCTAGGTCGAGTCGATTCCGATGCCCCGGATATCGATTCGAGGAAAATATCAACTTGTGCACAAGCTGTCCATGACCATGCCAATGCGTGAACAGTTTATATATGCAACCAGTTTTGTATAGCGCGGACAGTATTGAACGATATTATCATTTCCCCCAACTCATGCAACGTTTCATTTTCCCCAAGCCGTACTCCGATTTAGCGTCCCGTAGGCACCAAATTGTCCGAGGCATCATAACCCACGATCGACGTTTCATAATATTTCGCAGCACGTAAAATAGTCTATCTTTTTACTAGAACCTTAAACTTTCTGGTTTATGTGATAGACTTGTATTTTCAGAGTGAATTTCTCTAAATCGATACGTTTTCCCGAGTCCTTGGACTTAGTGGATTGGCATGCAATTAACTTGGCATCGTTCGATTTGAATGAATTCGGAGCAAGGAATAAGTTTGCGGGACAGAGTAGAAAAGAAGGGGCCGAATCACCCACCGATCACTTTGCTTTGTGCAGGTCGTCGAAGCGCTACGCAACGTCAATCCTTAGTTACGCGAGCTCCTGCAATGCATCAACACTTTTGTTAGATTTTCTTCTTTTTCCCTTGCATCGAAATTTGTAATTGCATCCATGAAAACGACGCGAAAGCACTTCAATCAAGCCCAGCGGCAAAGCTCCAAGAAAACCATACAGCGGTCCGGTCCCGTCGAAGGGACTCTTATAGAGAGCTCACTCGCCGAGACGCAGCCCGCTGCATCTAGGACTTATTCCAACAGAAGTCGTTCCATTAGTTGGATCGATTCTCGTAACTTCTGTCCAAATCGATTTGAATCGATGCCGCAAGGCGTTAACGTTTACCAAGCTTAGCGATCGAGTCAGATGGCCATCTAAGTTCCCGGCCGATCTGACTCGGCGCTAGCATATTATGAAGTTCCGTCGCCTATCGAAAGCGGGACGCTACAGGAGATCCCAAGAAGCCGGTTCAATGGGTAGAAACAAGCTGGACTAGGTGACTATTATGGAACACGGACCTGAGATTAAATTCTCTTTAAAATAAAAGCCCAGGAGGCTGTACATGTGTACATTCATACCCCATTCCTATGGTGACAGTGTTCCTTTTGTGATATGGATAGGTTGAGTTTTAACTCTTAATAAGTCCAAGCATGATATGCAGGGTTGATTCCTATCACCAACCCTTAAGGACTTACCTATATGAGAGGTCGTGAGGGCCGCGACTATAGGACAAGACGATCCTAGACAACTCTCATGAAAGTGTAAAAGTGCGCATGGCCAACCAAACGCGCCACCCGATAGAACCAAGTACCTCTAGCGTACTATGTGTGCTATTTTCTGAGTCTGATTCAAGAAGACTGATTCAAGGCGTAGTCCATCAAGCTCTTCTTCAGACAAAGACAATAGTCACTATGTGAGATTCAAGGCTGTAGTCCATCTCATTTATGCATAGTATACAACTGCCTAGAAATTCTCTTACTCTTATCTTATTTTCCTTCTTTATATTACCTTGGGACTTGAGCTTTGGGGGGGGGGGGGGGGGGGGATTGTTAGCTGTGCTTTGCTCAAAAGCTAAATTCCACTTTATCCTTTTAGTCCTACATCTGCCAAGTGCTTGGCCTTCACAGTGTATTTATTCCCCTCTCCCTCTTTGCTTCATTAAAAGCTTTGTGTGGGAGCCCCATGGGCCACACGCGCGCGCCGTCGCCGCCACCCGGCCCGGCTCGGCTCGGTTCGGTTCGGCGCGCGTAACGGGTGCGGGTACGTGCCCACACCTGCGGGCGCCGAATGCCGATTCAATTTCCACTTTGGGTTCGGGCTGAGACCCTAAAATTTTTTTTACTTCTTTCTTTTTCTGACCGTTACCACTCATTTATTTTTGTAACGGTTGGATTTTAAATTCCATCCAGGTTCAATGAACCTTGTGCTGCTGTATATATTTGTAACGTCCAATTTTAATGGTCATTATTTTCCTATCCGTTGGCAACCTTTTCACCAGCCTATATATACATCACTTCTTTCTTCTCCTACAGACACAGAAAATTACTTCCTCTCTCTAAACTCTCTGCAATTTTCATCTTCTCGAATCGCTGCTGTTCTTTGTTGTCGCTCTGGGCGGAGCTAAGTCGGGGTCATTCTCTCCACGTCGTGTGCGACAACGAGATTCCGGTAGAGCGGAGATTTTACCACTAGGGGCGTTCGGATTCTGTCTGCACATAGACCCGAGCTAACTCTTAGGACAGTGCTACGTGCACGACTTTTCCGGAGGCCGGTAACAGTTTAATTAATTTTATTTTATTGCAGATTTATATCCTAAGAAAATTGAAGATTTTATAACAGTGCGTGCATGAGAAGATGTAGTCGCTATCGATAGAGAGGAGGTAATGTGAAGTTGCTTGGTATGTAGGCGAGGACATCTACAAAGCTTCCATCTCAGACGAGCAATAAGGAGTCTGATATGCTTCCAATTCATAATGACGTTGGATGATGAACTTTTGAAGCCAGAGAAATTGAATGATGTCCATTTATGGGCTAAATCCAAATAGAAATTTACTTGGATATTTTTGTAAAATCTGATTTTTACTTAAATTTGGGTAAGATAGGATTATAACTACTTCATGTAATTTTGTACTTTACTCATCTTATTTGTTAAGGATTTTTTTTTTTTTTTATAAACAGAAATGTACAAATATGGAGATTTTTATTAAGGTATTTGAATTTTTGAGGAATACTTAATATAGATTTAGTGTCATTCTCCTGATTAATAAATTATCATTGTCATTATTGCTTGTTGAGTTGTTAATCTACACAATTTTTTTTATTGATTTATCACACCACTTGATAGGTAGTTTCATTGTAATCTCGCTACAGTTTATTGTTCAACTGTAAGAATCATTATAATTAATTTCGACAATTAATATGGAATAGCTGATAAGCTTTCATTTTTTTCTTTTCTGAAGTCCAGTCATCTAATACGTGTAGATTCGCTTTCTCGCAGATACGTCCATATAGATCTATCATGTGTCACTTTTTTTCTCACTTCACGTGCATGTGAGCTCATCGTCGATGTCACCAAATTGCAAGTATTGGACATAAGGTTAACTTACACTTCATGTTGATCATTGGGCCGGTTAGTCCGGAGCCCGACCCTGGCCCGGACCGGCCCGCTGGCCATTAAGCCCGGCCCGGCCCGCCTCTGGCCCGAATCGGCCCGGCCCCCCACCCCCGAACGGGTCGGGTCGGGCCTTCCCCCCCAGCCCGAGCCCGGCCCGGTCCGACCAAATTTTTTTTTTTTTAAATAAATCAGTGGCCCGGCCCGAAGCCCGGCCCGCCGGGACCGGTCCAGCCGACCGTTGGAATTTTTTTTTTTTTTACTTGCCGACCGTTGGAGGGGGGGTTCTTTTACAAAAATGCCCCTCCCATATAGCCGTTATTAAAACATTGGGAGGGGCATTTTGGTCATTTTTGGCCCAAAATTACCAAAATAATCCCGAAAAATTTCTATAAATAGGCCAAAAATTCCATTTTTCAAACACAACTCATTCCAAACATTTATCTACATTTCTCTACGGTGTTCTACGGCTTTCCCTCCCCGGTGCTCTGGTGCTCTACGGCTTCCCGATCTCCCTCCCAACTCCATTCCGGCTCTACGGCTTTCCGATCTTTCCCTCAATCCCTTACTTTCTTCTAACATAGTTTTACTTTATTTTATTTTATATATGGCTGGTGAAGGTTCAAACCCACCTGATCTTGCTGGACAGATTTACCAATTTTTTAATACTTTTTTTGACGGTACTGAAATTTCACCTGAGCAAGTAGCCACCAATCCGATTTCGGAGGGGTTCCAACCATCTCCTCCGGAAGTCGCTAGTTTCACCCAACGTCCTGAAAAGAAAAAAAAGGTCTAAGTATTGGGAATATTTTACTTTGATTTTTGAAACTAATCCTGATGGTTCGCTTGTTTTAGATGCCAAGGGGGAACCAATACCGTACAAGGCGCAATGCAAGAAATGTTGCAACCAGTACGCATGGAAGAAGGGCGGTGGCACCGGGACCATATTCAGACACTACGACACTTGCTACGGGAAGGACACACTTCAAGCGTCCCAAACCCAAATAAGCTTTGGCGCCACCGGTTCTTCAATGGATAACTTTACTTACTCAGCTGCTCGGCATAAAACTGAATTAACTAAACATATTATTCGTGAAGAACTTCCTTTCACGACGGGTGAAAGCGAATCTTTACGAGATTATGCATCAATTTCTCTAAACCCCTCCTTTACTAGAGTGAGTAGACAACAAGCTCGAAATGAGGCTATTCGTCTCTTTAACGAGCGGAAAGCCGCTTTGAAAGCGAATTTTCAAAATGTTAGTAAGTTGGCTATTACTTCTGATATTTGGACTACTAAGTGGAGTTATGCTTACATTTGTATTTCTGCACACTATATAGATGCACAATGGATGTTGCAAAAATGCATCATCTGTCTTAAAATTATAGAATGTCCACACACGGGCGCTATAATTTCAAGTGAGATTTCAAAACACGTGCGTGAATATGATATTCACCCTAAAAATTTTTCTATCTCTTTGGACAATGCATCAAACAATACTGCTGCTATGTCTTCTTTGTCTGTGATTTTTCAGCATATTTTAGAAGGTAGACTTATGCATGTTAGGTGTGCTTGCCATATAATTAACTTAGTTGTTAAAGAATGTTTAAAAATTTTTGATCCCCATTTAGACACTCTGCGACAATGCTTGCTCCACCTAAACTCGTCTCCAAGTAGACAACAAAGTTTTGCATGCACGTGCGCACATTTTGGTATTACTTTTAGAAGATTTGTGAAGGATATACCAAATAGGTGGAACTCCACCTACTTGATGTTGAAATCTGCAATTCCTTTTAAGAGTGCTATTACATATTATTGTAGTTCGGATGTCAGCTTTGACTATCAAGTTACTACTGATGATTGGGTAGCAGCTGAAAGTGTTTGTAAATTTTTAGAAGTTTTTTACAATGCTACATGTACTCTTTCTGGTGTTTATTATTCCACATCTTGCTTAGCTTTACGTGAACTTTGTAACATGTCTTATTTATTTTCTAAATATAGAGATCATCCAAATTTTGAATATGCGGTGAGAAATATGGAAGCCAAATTTAAGAAATATTGGGGTGAAGTACCTCTTTTATATTATTTGGCTTCCATATTTGATCCTACAATCAAATTGGATGGCGTAGAGGTTTTATTAGATGGATATGGAGAATATATGGGTATAGATGTTACTGACATGTAAATAGAAGTTAAAGTTGCGTTGGACAGGTTAGTTATACTGTACGAAGAAGGAGCAACGTCGACCCGACCAACTCAGGGGGGGCTAGTAGTAGCTCCGGCTTGGCGTCTAAGCTATCAGCAGCCGGTCGCATACTACAAAGGAAGAAACAAAAGCAATCTTCCCAACCTACTCAAGAGGGTGAAGAAGACAACAGGTCGGAGGTATTTTTTGTCAAAAAATTTGGGTCAACCCAGTTGACCGTCCATATTGGACGAAAAACGTCAAAAGTGGGGGGTATCTTACATTGTTGTAAACTTGTGGGGTGCACTGTAAATATGGTAAACAAAAGTGGGGTGCCACTCAAAATTTCTCTATATTTTTTGCGTTTATATTTCTAGTATCTTATATACTTGCACATATTTCAATTAAAATAATACTCGTTTAATATAAAGGAACACAATGGAATGTTTAAAACCATAGGAAAATATACTGGTGTGAAAATATAAGGTAATTTCTAAAGACACTCCACATTTTACTCCAGTACTGCTCATTAGGACTGCCAACAAAGTTGGTAATCCTAACATTAAGGAGAACTGCCAACTTCGTTGACAGTCTATCTTAGTTCAAATTCTTTAGGACTAATTCAAATTATTTAGGACTGCCAACAATCCAAATTTATGTTAGGACTTGGCAGTCCTAGGACTGGACTGTCCTGAAGTAAAATGTGAAGTGTCTTTAAAAATTACCAAATATAAGTATCAGATATATGTCACACGTCGACTCGAGTGACCCTTGTGGTTACTACTGGCTGGGTAGCGAAAGTTCAGTGGATCCAACCACGAGGGAATTATTTCTTCCATTTATAAAAATGGTATTATTTCTTCCATTTATAAAAAAGGTGGAAGTTGGGAGCAGTGTCCACAAAGACAAGACATCCAATGCAACGTACACAAGTCTCGTACATAATGTCGGTAATCTCAAAAAAAAGATACATGTCAAAGTGTTCACGTCCAAGATTTTTTCTAGAGAAGTGCCTAAAAATTCAGCAAGAAACTCTTCAGGAATGGTCATCACTCCCAAAAATTTCTAAGTAGTTCCGGTGGAGATGGAACCAAACATCTTTTACCATAGAATCACCAAACCTCTTACCACAGAATCACCATTCATTTTGAAACAAAAGATTTGCTATATATAAACTACCAAGCACACAATAAACATAAATCTAAAGGCACTAACAACTGTTTAAATGGCAAATCAAATCACTATTTATTTAAATAAACTCTTACCATCTAATGACATCAGATGCAGCCATATAACATCCGAGAATTCTCTCACCATCTAATGGAAGGAAAAAGGATGCAGCCACAGGAACCAAGATATCCTCCCCTACAAATTATCTATAATTTATACAGCTTTCCTTTTCCTAAAGATAATTACTTCAAGCAGTATGCTTATCAAAGAACTGCAATGACATTGAAACCATGATGACAGCAATCCCACTGGTTGGCATAGATGTGAAGCCCTCGCTAGCGCCTAGGGCTTCACGGATATCAAGAGTTCTCCGACCACTTACATCCTGAAATCCATGACACTAACTGTGTTGTTGGAGAAACATGCAGCTATCTTGTCACCATCCCTGTTCCAACAAACTTCAAATATCCCCCCTCCCCCGCTGTAGGTCTTCAGAAGCTTCCCATCTTTCACAGACCATATATGTATACACTGATCTAATGACCCGCTCGCCAAAAACTGCCCATTAGGACTAAACGCAACAGAATATACAGGTTGCCTGGCATTGAAAGAATAATATGTTAATAGACAAACATAAAACAATCAACAACAAAAAAATCACAATTGCGAACACAAGTTTGAAGGCAACTGCAGTCCAGAACTGCTCGGGGAATGGAAACTTGCTTTAGAAACAAACTAAATAAATTACAAGGTTCAAAAACTCGGTTTCGTACCCTATATATTGAGTACTGTTTCGACAGTTTGAGGAGTTGCAGTGGCTTAGTCGGCCGGATTTGGTAGTTTCATAAATTTAAAATCCACCAGTTCCAACTGAAACGGTCGGTAGACAGCATACCAGTTTTAACAGGTACTTAAAACCTTGGTAAACATAGAAATGTGTGTGTTAAGTGTGAACAAGGGAAGTAACACCTCCTTTCCAGAGGTCAACACGTCTATCCAACAATGAAGCTACACAAGACATGATTTAGTGTGATTCCAATGAATGACCTAAGCACAAGTATATAACGTCTTTATTTTCTGGACTTTTTATTATTATTTAAGGATTGCTCTATAAATGTTTACTTGGCATCAATAACAATCATTTTAGGCTACAATGAGATGGGGATAGAGGAATAAAAATTGGGCGATCTATCTGATGCAGTGCTTTATACAGCCACCTAGGTAGCCAAGTCGCAAACCCACACCCAACCACCCCCCCCCCCCCCCCCAACCACCACCACAAGCCCTTGACAACTACTTCACTTTATGATAAAAAGAGCATATGAACTTCACTTCCTTTGTTTTAATACCATTTAGTTGCTATTTGGAAGCATCTACTAGTTATCGTAAGATAACACTGGATACATACCAAATGAGAAATTGAATCAAGTCATGGACCCAATCCCCAAAAAGTCGCTGTAGAATCTAACTCTGCTTCCTTGCCCCCATCATCACTAGGTAACAGTGGAACTCTTTTCTTCCTTTATTGACAACTGATGTCCCATATTGACTCTCTTCAACTCTATTGTTTCTTTGTTACTTTTTCTGTTGGAAGTTGGAGGACGCTCCTAGGTTCCATGAACTTAAATTGCATGGCTAGAAATGCATGTCGATGTAGGAGCAGTTAATCATAGTTAAATCCTCTTAGACCCACAAGTGTTAACCATAGTTAGGTCGACCATTAAATAGGACGGCATCTTCCAGCTACTACCTGATCAATTGATATTCGAATTCAACAGCCGCAGAAGTATCACTTCCCATAGGGAAGCCGTATCCAAGTCATCTCGCATTTATAGGTTCGCCTGTTGTAATACATTTTCCATTCTTGGCTGATCTCTCCTCATGTAGCATAGTGGGGGCAGTGAAAGAAATACTTAACCTCCTAGACAATTTGCACATTTAGATATCGCCCAGCATTCACATTTTCAGAAACTAAGGAAAATATGTATTCCTTCCTTTCTCATGGCACCATCATCCCCCCTCCCCTTCCTCCTTTCTAGAACCAGTAACCCATTACCATCTTCTACCCTTCCTCCTCCCAATCATCTTCCTCCTTCCATAAGCACGTGGAAAATATGAAAAGAACAAATAAAAAACATGTGCAAGTGCATGGGGTTCAATATAATGTGTATGTGTTGTGCATGTGCATGTGAAAGTGGTTGCACGCATTTAATCATGCACAAATGTTGCACGAAAGAAAGTATTCAACGCTGTGTCATTCATTGTTATAATTTTGTAATACTGATGATTGAATCAAAATGACTGCAAGAGATTGCATCACTAAATTATATTACTCGGGAAATTAAAAATAATGATAATATTGCAACTGCTTGCTTACCTGTGGCCATATAGGCTGCAGAGAGCACTTCCTTGCTCCACACCCCATAGCTTGATTGACGAGTCAAAGGATGCACTGAATGAATGTAGCAGATTCATAAATCAATACTAACCATTAAAACTTGTAGAGAAATAACTCGAGGAAGTCTACAACATGCAGCGGAGATGCCAAACTCATACTATAAACATCCCAAAGAATATTTTAGGCTTTACACTATCTTCTTTTATAGAATCTAGGATGCATCATAAACATTACTTATAGGCAAGGTTCTAGATGTCGGATGTCAAATGTCCGAGACATTTAATCCCAATTTCTAAATGTACAAAATGTCATAAAACTAACAACTAAAACATAACACAATAACAATTTAATTCTAAATAAAGAAAACTGGTAACATTAGGAGTCTAATTACAATAAGTACAAATATAAATATTACTAACCGGTGCATTCTTTCACACTCTCAATTTTGTACTAATTAGACGATAAATTCGAGACTGCTGGATATGCCACTCTATAACAACTCTATCTTGGGGGTTTACGGGTTGGGACTAACCGTATAATGTTAACAAAAATAAAACCTGATTTTTGAATATATTGGACGATATTGGGTTATTTTGTGTCGGTAGAAATATCAGTCTCAACCCGATAAATCGGCAATAGTCTCTCAAACGATCGACATATGGTGCCGATATGTGTTGTTTTCCTTGTGAAAATGACGTGTCAGCCGACATGTAGGACATGTCAACCGACATCTATAACACTGCTTATAGGAGACCTAATGATGGTTATAAGAAGTAGAATTCCTAGTCACAAGATTAGAGTCACATTATTTAGTCATGCACATAAATAAATCTCTCTCTATTTGAAGGATTATTTCCTAGTATTGAGGCAGGTGAAGGTAAGTAATCTTGGGACACTTTAATCTCTCATTATCCTACATAATCATTATTGACCTTAGTAACTGTTGGTCAAGTTAGTTAGCATGAAAGAGATTAATAAGAGCAGGAAAGAGATTACTCTTCAGGCCCAGTTTGAGTCTGTTAAGCTTCCATAGATATGTCGTATAGGAGCAGTTGACATAGATATGCTTGATTTATTCCTCTTCCTGCTTGCATAGTTTACATTGACCATTCATCTGCATTCCCCATTCTAGTAGCCTTTATTTTAAAAGTAAGCAGTTTTATTAATAACAAGAATAAAAAAAGATGCAAGAAAAAGTTATCTAGTTACTCTGTAACTTGGTTGTTATGCCAAAGTTACTCAGTATAGCTATAGATGTAGGGTCATTATCTATACTGTATACACAATCCTGCATGAGGTCCCTAACATCCTTTATGATTCGTTGCTGCAACCATGTGGATCTGATACTGTCTTTCTGATAATACTTTTATTTCTCTCCTGCCAGATGTGTCCTACTACAGCATTCAAGATATGTCTAGCCGATGAATAAAGTTGATCTTTCTTGTATCTATCCCTCAGTTTAAGTATTTCTCGATTCTAAGCTGGTAACTGTTCAGGGTGGCAAGGTGTAGTCCTTTTCTCATTGTGTTCCAAATGTTCAGGGTGTTCTCACACTAGAAAAATTCCTCTGCTCTGTGACATAGTTAACACTCTCCATTAGTTGTGATGCCATATCCAAGCAAATTTTTCCTTGGTTGGCAATTTATCTTTTACTCCTCTGTAGGTACGTTATGACATTTTATTACAATTGTCTTTGAACCAAATCATACTCACCCAGTTTGGTGTTGTATAATGTCCCGTGGTAAGTTTGTATGCTCTAGGGGAGAAATGTTTGTTGTAAGTCCAGTTGCCAGAAATCCTATGCGCAATTTCTATGAATTACGGTTCTTTGTAACGTTTCTAATATGGGAGCTGTGATGAGTGTGTTTTGTGGCTCCCAATGTCCATCTGTTATGATCCTGCTCACTTTGTATTTCTCATTGTATATGTGATAAGCCTCCCACCATATTTGTCTATTCATCTTCCATCTTCCAACCATGGATCAAACCCAATGGTCAATGGTGTGACGGTGACCTCTACATTTGCTATTGGCCTTCTAACAACACGTAGGATAGAGCTCCTGTGTATCAGCATTTCCTTCCTAATAACTGAACATTGTTGTCTACTTGTATATCCCAAAAGATCTTATCCTTCTGATATTTGTTTTTTATCCACCTTGCCCGCAGTGACTCTTCATTGATCAGTTTCCAAAGTCTCTTAAGTTTAAGGCTCTTCTAGTAATGAAATAAGCTCCTCGGTCCTATACTTCCTTCCTCCTTTGGTTTTGCAAGCTCCTTCCAGCTGATGGTTTGGATTGCTTTGTTCCATATGAACCTAGCACACATTCTGTGAATAGTGTGCACTGTGGCCCTTGGTAACTTAAATCACTTGAAGTCAGTAACTGGATGTATTGGTGATAACTGAGTGAACTAGCTCCTATCTCCCTACATATGTGAGCAGTCTCCCCTACCATCCTTCCAATCTTCTTCTGCATTTCTCTGAGTTTGGAGCAGTCATCGGTAGGAAGAGCTTTGTTTGATAGAGGCATACCCAAAAAGATCATAGGCAATTTCCCTTCTTCTATTCCCAAGATATTCCTGAGACTGTTCTTCTCTATACGGCACTTACTGAAATATATCTTTCTTTTCCCTTCTTTCATGTTTAGCCCTGTCATCTCTATGAGTTACTGAAGTGCTCTTTTGATAGTTCTAATAGATTTTGCTTTGGATTTTGGAGAAGATTAATACATCATCTGCATGTCTTGTAGGGGCAAGAACTTAGCTCTTGCCAGTTGGAGTGCAAGCTGTGCTGAAAAATACTCCATTGCAACTGCAAATAGATATGGGGATAGTGGTTCCCCTGCCTCAAACCTATGTTGCTTCTGATGGAACCAGTCGGGCATCCATCCACTAGAATTGAGAATGTTCGGGAAGTTACACTCTCTGATAAGTTGAACCCAATGTTGGTTCATCCCCAGGCTACTCAAACTGTGGCATATGAAGTCTCTATTAGCAAGTATCATAGGCCTTTCAAAGGTCTATCTTGATGCAACATTTACCAAAGCCTCTTTTGTCAACGTCTCTTATTAACTCATGTGTGAAGCTTATATTTCCCCCATGCTCCTCTTTTTTAATAAAACCTGCCTGGTTTTCTGAAATGAGCTTACAAATGATCAGTTCTAGCCTTTTGCACATTAATTTTGTTATCACCTTGTATATAAAGTTGCAACATGATATGGGCCTAAAATCATGTATGTTGCCTAGCTTTTCAATCTTTGAAATTAGAGTGATGAAAGTTGGGTTCACCTTTTTGAGTAGCTTTCCTTTCTTGAAGAAATCTGTAATTGCTTTCATGATCAATGACTTGAGGAAAATCCAATGCAACTTGAAGAACTTAGCCATGAACCCATCTGGTCCAGGGGGCCTTTGTTCATCTGAGTTCTTTATGATGCCTTCACTTCTTTCTCTCTGATTTCTACTAATAATGGACTATAGGAGGGAATTCTGCCATGTAGTCTTCTTGGTTATAGAACTTTGGTGTAATATGCCACAGTTTATTTGCATTCTGGTAGCCTATTTCATATAGCTTTGTATACACACATACACTTCTTTTAAGCAATTCCCTGTGTACCAAACCACTTCATACCAATCTACCTTTTCAAACTATCATGATTATCATCTGACAATTTCCTTCGTTGATTGCAGAGTGTATTGCCTATGTTATAGCCCATCCATATCGATCTGTCAGGTAATCCATCTTTTATCATTTGGCATTTGCACTTTTTTCATTTCTTTTGTCAGTGGTTTAGTAACTTCTATTTTTTTGCCTGCCATTCATCATTATATATATATATATATATATATATATATATATATATATATATATATATATATATTGGAAAAAGGGTAAATTTTATTTCAAAATCAACTCAACTCAACTCATACAGCTTACAGTCCATCCCATGGATCTCTCACCCTACTAGGGTGACATAACATTTACATCAAACTCAATATTGTGAAGTATGCCTATAGGGGGAGTGGAGAGCCCCTAAAAAATACGCCGATTTCGTTTCCTCCACATATGCCAGGCCGAGACAGCTAGTCGCAATCTAACGGTCTTGAACCAAACATGTTCCCTACCTCTTTGACCACGAATCTCCGTGATGATGTCTCGAATGTCTTTGCCTGTGTCACAGCCACACAACAATCTGCGGCACTGTTCATACCAGATATACCATGACACATTGCACTCAAAGAACAAATGTCTCATGGATTTATTTTCTGCTTCACACAGCATATATTTGGGATTGGGGACGGAAATCCCAAACGTAATGAGCCCCTCTCTCGTCAGCAGTCGCCCCAACATCAACCGGTAGATGCATAATTGCATCTTGCGAGCTAGACCCTTGCACCAGATGAAGTCGTAATCCTCGCTCCTAGGGTTCGTTTGGCGAACCAGGTTGTAGCAACTCTTGAATTGGAATTCCCCTGTAGCTCCAAAATTTGCAGACATATCCCAAATCCATCTATCAGCCAGCTGACTTGGGTCAATGTCTACCGCTCGAATAGCCGCTCCAAGCTCTGTCGTGCGACGATATAACTCTGGCCTCCATTCACCATTCCTGATAATATATTGACACTTCATCCCTCTACAGCCTCCCTGTATAGCTGGTCGTCCAGTATCTCTAGCAACGATCGACGCTCCACCCAAGGGTCCAGCCAAAGGTCGATACCTGTCTCATCTCTCGTAATCCGCCGAATAGAAGATTTGAGAACAGCTCTATGACGAAGAATACTTTTGAAAGTCACTGAGTGGTTATTGTTGAGGGCACAAGTCCAGTAGTTGTCCATCTTCACATACCGACTGGACATCCAGTCCGCCTATAACGATCCGCCTTTAATGAACCTCCACGCCATCTTCAGTCCCGAGGCTTCCCTGACTGCCAGGAGTGGTCTGAGCCCCACCCCACCCTCCTCCCGAGGTCGGTAGAGTTGCTCCCAGAAAATCGCATGGATGCCCCCTCTCCAGATGAAGTTGGCACAGATGCTCTCCACCTTCCTGATAGTGGCCACCGGACTAGGATAGACTGGAGCCAGAATAGTGCAAGGACAGAGATGACTGACCTCACTAGCTCAATGCGACCCCCAAAGGACAGGCCAGCCGCCTGCCATCCTTCTACCCTCTGAGCATACTCCACCAGGCCCTGACAGTCCAGTTCCCTCGCATAGTTAACTGTCAGAGGCACCCCAGGTATTTGAATGGCAACTCCCATTTTTTAACGCCTAGGATTGCCGCTCTTTCCTCCTTCTGCGTACAAAGAGAGCTGAAATAGGCCCGGCTCTTTTTTCGGTTCAGTTGAAGCCCAGAGAGCTTGCCGAACTCACCCATAGTCCCAGATAGCGTGGTCATCTCTCCCATAGTCGGCCAAAGGAAAACCATGAGATCATCCGCACACACACAAACACACACATATATATATATATTCTTCCAGATTTTTCTAGCAGCAGGAAAAGACAGGAAGGTGGGGGAAGCCAGCTACTATCATTACAGGAAGGCTAGAGCTAACAAAGACTATCGTCTCTGCTATCAACTCTTATTGGCTACAAAATTTTCAAACACCAAATGCTCCAACTTCCTTTGGAAAGAGGGAAAACATGCACTTAGGTGATATACAATATGAAAAATAATATGCAGGAAGAAAAAGGATGGAGAACTAGAGATACCCAGATTCCATGACATCAAGAAATATTGTGAATTCAAGCTACTCTGGAAGTTCTTCACAGATAACTCTTTATGGGCTCAATGGATGAGGGGAAGATAATTAAAAGAAAGGAACTGATGGGACATCTAAGAAGATAATAAAGCCTCCAGAACTTTTAAAACAATTTTGAGAAGAAGAAGAAACATTGCTCTAAAGCTCATCAAGAGAAGAATAGCTTCAGGGGACAAAATTAGTATACTCTCTCTCTCTCTCTCTCTCTCTCTCTCTCTCTATATATATATATATATATATATATATATATATATTTGCAGCAAGTTAATTGTATTGCATTCTATGTCTCGGACTAAACGCAAAGCTTATAACATCATCCTCTCTCCCCTGCCTAATTGGGTCCGAATGTCTACATGTTGATTCTTGATTTTTGCGTTTGACTCATCCCTCCCCAATTTGCTGCTCAGATTAATCTCCATCGCACGCTTTTGCTCGGACTTCTCGGACTTGACCATCGGCACCACTATCCTTTAACTAGGCACACTGGTCCTACATTTCCGGCTCTCAATCAACCACTATTTGAATTTCTTGGTTCCTCCGCCCCATATAATATTTAAGTACAACGCCTAGGGGGATTTGAACCTCTCTCTCCCCCTCTCTCTCTCTCTCTCTCTCTCTCTCTATATATATATATATATATATATATATATATATATATATATATATATATAACGGAGGTGAGGTGCCACCTCACGGTGAGGTGGCTATATGTCAACCCTCATGCTATCGTCATGCACTTGCACACTTTTCGGTGCATGATGATAGCATGGGGAGGTGACACATAGCCACCACCCATAGGGTGGCACCTTACCTCCCTTATTCTTTCTATATATATAGGGGTGGCGATGGGTAGGGTAGGGTAGGGTAAGGGCAGGAAGAGGGCAGGGTAGGGTAGGGTATTGACATTTTTTTGATACCCTAGGGGAGTCATGAGGGTAGGGTAGGGTAGCCCTCTTCCAAAAAACCAATACCCATTACCCGTCCTTACCCTTTACCCTCACAGGGTAGCTGAGGGTCAGGGTAGGGAGGGTAAGGGTATTACCCTTGCCATTTCAGTTTTTTTAACTTTGAAAATCATTTTTTTTGCTAGTAAATACCTTGATACTTAAGATTTTTACAACATTCAAAAATCATAACTTAACAAGAAATAACAGGGGGAATATTTTTTTTACTAAAGGCGCTGAACCCAGTTATATAGTGGAACCTGGGCTGCCTACATACCCAAGGATGGAGGCAAGACCTGACTCCTTAGGATCAAGCACTATGTAGTTCTCCTAATCCTAAGTACTAACTAATTACAAAAAACTACAAATATGTAGTAGTAATTCAGGGTAGGGCAGGGTAGGGTTCAGGGTAGGGTTACAGGACAGAGGGAGTGTGGAACTATACAAGTATGTAGTAGTAACTACTGTGGGAGTGTGGGACTATACAAAATTACAAAGCACAAATTTACAGGGTAGTGGATAGGGTAGTGATTCAGGGTAGGGTAGGGTTCAGGGTAGGATTACAGGACAGAGAGTAGGACGGGTAGGGCGGGTACCCGGGTAATTGCACTAGAGTAACAGAATAAAACCCTTACCCTACCCTAATTCCAAGAGGGTAAGGGTAGGGCTTGCCCTCCTAGGGTAGAGGGTACTCGTGGGCACCTAAGGGTACAGGGTACCCGGCTAGGGTAGAGGGTACCAGGGCAAAATCGCCAGCCCTATATATATATATATATATATATATATATATATATATATATATATGATTCACCTTCCAAATAAAAAGAACACTATTTGATTTATGGTAAGGATTAAGAAGTACATTGAATCCTATGAACGAAATCCCTGTCATTTTGTCATACCTCGTATACAAAGTTACAAACTTTACTTTTGTTGATCGAGTATCCAACATGAACAAAAGAATATTTCAATATTCTAGCCATAGATAAAATCAAATAATTTACCTAACTACAACCAAGTTCTAAACGGCGGTAGGCGGGTGCACGGCGGAGAGAGTCCGCCTACCGTTTAGGCGGTCGATACATTTTGAACGTATTTTACTACTATTTTTTACATAATATGCATATTTTAAGGATGTTTCATGCATAACTAAGTTGTAGGACGGAGATTTATAAAGTTTTAGTTTTGTAAAAGTGAACCATAGGCCCAAAATGCTTACAGAACCTTTTTGGCCAAAATATCTTGTTAGGTATTGCTCCGCCTAGGCACCCGCCTACGCCGTCTCACCTCCGCCTATGCCGCCAACCTCCGTTGGCCGCCTACTCCACCTCCTACCGAAAAGCGGTGCGGAGAGAGACCGCCTACCGCCTAGGCGGCCGCCATTTAGAACACTGACTACAACCTACTAACCAAGTCTCTTATTCAACATTTCCGGAAATATATGAAACTTGATTCTCTTTTATGTTTTTACTGCATAGTGAATGCTGCTGAAATTGTTACTGCAAAACATAAGGTAATAAAGTCTTTCTTATAATTTAGGTTCAAGAATCAGATAGTAGAAATGCTAAGAACAAAAGAATATGCTGGCCAAAGACAACTATATTCAAAGATTTAGACAACAGAGAGGAAAGCCAAAGTGTAACAAATGATGCAAAACAAGCGAAACTATCAGAATATTATAATTTTTCTCCATCTAGTAGAAACTATCAGAATATTCACTAAGAGAAGGACATAAGAAAATTTACCTAGCCAGGAGCAATTGCTGATTAGGGTTGTTTGTGCCAGGGCCAGTGGGGCTCCATCTAATAGTATATATTTCCTGTAAGGAATATACAGAAGAAAAAATGAAAAACGATACCATGGAATGAAGAATGCTCTCAAGTGAAAGCACTCGAACCTTTTGATGCTCCTTGAAGTCTTGTAAACATTTGACATTCTTAAGACTCCAAATCTGTTGAGCAAGTTGCAAGCTGTTAGATATGCTGTCATACGTAGATGACAAACTGAAAACCAAATCATGACCAGGTAATATTTCTTCAATTATTGAGAAAAAGTTCTAAAACATTCTATTTTACACACATCCATGTTTAAATCTGACTCTCTCAAACACAAAAAAAAGAGAATCCACGTATAGTGGTGGTTGTTGGGTTAGTGGATAAGTAATACATATTGGTGGTGGGTGCTAATGGGATGTAAGGCAGCTATGATCGAGGAAAGCTTCCTTTGATGGATAAGGAGAAAGGAATAGGGCTTTGACATCCTGGTCTACTACGAAAATCGTCTACATGATTAAAGTGCAACTGAAATCCATTCTCCTAACCGACTTGGTCCCAAAAATGTCAAAATAAAATTGATCATAATCTTTAAGTGCTATGCACCTCTCGATCTTCATAAGGTCATGAAACTTATATTTCTCCGTTGTACTAGTTTTAAAGCTGCTTTTGATATTATCAGTTTAATGCTGAAATATTAGTCAGGTACGAAGTTGCTTCCGCGATCGAATCTCTTGACTCATATTCGATGCTACACTTGATGTTCTATACAAAAAGTATATATAATGTTAGGTGTTTGCTGCTTGTGGTTTTATAAATTGCGATACCGAGTAACATCGTAAGATGTTTGTTGCATCAGTGCAACAAGTCGATTCGAGAGATGTTTGTTGCATTAGTGCAGCAAGTCGATTTGTCGGATGATATGTTGTATGTAGGTATGCGAATGGATAAAAGATGTTTCGTGAACGGAATTGAGTAATGGCTTAGAATATCAGAAAGGAAACGTTGCAGTAGATACAACGGATGAGATCGACAGAAATAGTAAGTGATTGTGTATGTTGGCTGAGTTTATGTGCCAGACTTTGAGTAAGCGAATGTTATATTTGTGGTCGGTAATATCACCGTGGTATAGTTAGTTCGGAATAGAGCCGGATCAATACAGAGTATGATGCCGGGAGTGACTCGAGATTTTCGAGTGGTATATGCTATACCCTCATAGTGATTTGTGCGTCGAAACATCTGCATGGATAGCGGTAGTCTGCCCGCGAAGGATGGGTAGTGCTGAGACTCGATTGGAAATTTGTATAACGGTGTTTGCTTTAAGGATTTTTCGATGCATTTGGTTAGAATGATCAGGCACAAACTCGTATCAATAGATGATACGTCAGACGAAAATTGGAAAAGTATAAGTTGGACGATTGGCTGCGAATAGAGAAAGGATTATACGTCAAGAAAATGATTGAAATGATCAGATCGGTTTGGATAGAAAATTTGAATATCATAATATAGTCGCACAAAATGGGAGTTTGATGGAATGTTGGTTGATGCACATAATCAAGCGTAAGGAAACTTTTAGTTGCGCAAGAGGAAACTCGTTTGAGTATGAAAGAGCAGTATCATTGAGTCACATAAAACGTATAGTATATGATCGTTATTTGAGGATTTCGATGTTGGATACTCACTAACTCGGTTACATTATCAAGGTATAGTGCGATGCGGCTAATGGTGAAACGGTGTAATTGATATGAAAAAGTTCTTTATGAAATATGGATGAACGCGATAGGAGTCAAGTTGATGTTAAGGCAGATTCGAATTTGACCCTTGTGGTATCAGAATGGACATAGCGTACCAAATGGATGCGCGAAAAAACTTAAACATAATGTAAAGATACAAAACGGAGCAAGCCTCTGATATCGGAATTTTTGTAAGTAAGCAGTACAAGTCGAACGGAATGATAAGAAAATTGTGATGGATTCAGGGTAGCCTATAAGTTATTGAGGATGGCTTCGTTGTGTTTAGTATCTCGAATATTGACACGGGTAGATAGACTCGGACCCTAGACGGGTAAATGTTTTCGTGGTTAGCGGATATGTTAGCGGTAGTGCATGAGTTGTTCAGGATTCGATGTGTATTCTTGGATTGGATAGAATCTTATAGAATTCGTCGTATTATGATTTGGCTCCGATATATAATATAGCATGGTTTGTAGTAACTGTCCATCGTTGATGATCTACAATTATCGAACGTAGATTCGGAACAACTAACCCTAGAAAACTTGACCGCCAAATTAAAGTGAATGTTGGAGACCCATAGGATGACCCCAATGATGTTGCATAAGGAATTGCGTCGATGATAAGTATTAAGTGGTGCATGATGAGAATAAGTCTAGACGATCAAATATTAGTTTTGGGATTTGATGGAATAGCCTTCAGCTGAAAATTATATAGTTAGATTTTGATGATCGGTTGAATGAATACTCGAATGATTTTGTTGGTCGATGACCGGAATAGATATTGACGAACGAACCTATAACAGTAATATGAATGGACGGTTGCGAGAATTGTGCTATATTCGAGAGCGAGTGATAAAAAATAACCCTCGGATTTGTGTTGTTAGATTTGGATTCAGGTAACGATTGAACTTACGTGTGTTGAACTTATGATCGAAGTTAGCAAGACAGACAAGTTAGAATTGTGTTGGCAATTTGGTTGGTGATTTCATACTCGATAGAGGATTGAACATAAGATGTATCGAATGTAATATTGTGTTGGTTATGGATTCGATCAATGATAGTGGGAAGTATCGAAAGCGACATATCGGAGAAATTATAAGCGACGAGATGGACGAAAATTTTATGGAGGAATGGGATTTCATTGCGGATTGGTAATGGTTATATCGTCGATTTAGGTTGCGTCATGAGAATTTAAGTATGATGTCTGGGTAAGTCGCCTAGCGGGAGTCCCAGATGTTGATGTGTTCACAGTTCAGAGAAAATAGTTGTATCGAAATAGTTGTGTGCGAGGCATAGTGTGATTGTAGGCAGAGGATTTTTGGATATGTTGGACTTTGTCCATATCAATGAGGCTTCAAAAATAGTTGGACAAAGACTTGAGTTGTGCAAGAGGTGGATAACAGTTGGACGAGAAGGCGCTGCGGAGACTCGTTGCGTTCGGATGTGCACAACTGTAAGCCCCTGTTATTTAATTATTTTAAATTTAGGATTTTTAAGTGCAAATAACATTTTTAGCCTTAAAATAATTTATTATGATTATTAGAAATTTTCTAGAATTTTTAAATGGTTTTTAAATAGTTTTTAAAGGCTAAAATATCAATTTGCAATTTTTAAAATTAGTTTTGTAATTATTTAAATTATTTTTATAGCGGTTTGCAATTAATTCAAATATTTTAAATCAAACTGCAATATTTGATTTGTCTGTGCAAATTTAAATTTGCACAGAACACAACGGGGGTCAGTTTGCAATTTAGGAATTACATATAGGTAAGACGGTGGGGTATTTTATAAATTACGAAAAGACGAGGGTTTTTCTGTAAAATGGCCGTGACCACCGCCGCAGCCTTGTCATCTTCCCCGGCGATTAGCCGTAACCCTAACCCTAAACCCTAAATCCCTAATCAAAACCCTAATCTAACCCCCAAATCCTACCCTATAAAACACCCCCGCTCGAAACCCTAGCTTCCCACACCATCCCGACCACCCTAGCCACCGCCCTAGCCCATTTCTTCTCTGACGAGTCGCCGGAACCCTAGACTATCCTAGGCGCCACCCTAGCCGACGTGAAGGCCTTCGACCACCACCAATCGGTTCACCTCGGCGAGACGAACTCGGCCATATTTTTTCCGACGCACCCTGACGCTTCCTCCGTCGTGCAGTAGCCCCGACAACCCCCGTTGGTCGGACATGTACGTGTCATTCCTTCCCTGCTACGTATTCGTCTCGTTTTCACGTAGCAGAGTCGTCGTGTGTCGAGGAGTGTCGTGATGGCCTTGGACACGGGAGATTCATGTCAAATTCGTGTCAATCACGGTGGACACAGGACTCAGTGTCGGGTTCATTGCTCGTGTCCCTAACTGTCCGGACACGAGTTTTATTTTAATGGGTTAACGGGTTGGTATCGGGTTTGGACCCAAACCCGTTTTGTCATTGGGTTTGGGTTCGGGTTCACTGTTCATCGGGTCGGATTTTGGCCCAATAGATTTTGGGCTGAGTTTTATATATATAAATATATATATATATATATATATATATATATATATATAAACAGTATAATATAAAATACTTATATATGTATTTATATATGTATGTATGTATATATGTATATGTATGTATATATATAAGTATTTTATATTATACTGTTTATATATATATATATATATATATATATATATATATATAATAATAATAATAATAATAATAATAATAAATATAATAATAATAATAATAATAATTATTATTATTATTATTATTATTATTATGTATACATATTTATATACTATTTAGTATATTTGTACTTCTATGTATATGTATGATTTGTGCTATATTTTAATATATGAAAATTTACATGTTATTTTATTATCAGTAAATATTATGGTTAAGTATATTTTACTGCATTAAAATATTATTTTAATATTTTAATATACATATGTCTATATATTTAATTCCGTATTTTTACGTAGTCTGTTAATTATGGCCATTTGAGTCCAGACCTAGTATGAATTTTATGGACTTAAATGAGTCTAAATACATTCAAGGTCTGTACGAGTCATATCGGACTTGATTCATGACCTTGGGTCCCGTATCTGGATTTCGGTTCAACTTTGTATACGTGGATAAATACATTAAATAATTAATTATTTATTTTCAGAAATTGTACCTTGCTGTATTTGAATTTTTAGACAGTATATAAATGCTGTAAAAATCTGAGAAAATTATATTTAAATACTATGTTAATTTAGCTAATTTAATATAATTTCTTCAGGATTTAGTTTGTAATTTTGCCATTTTATAAAAATAGGAAAACAGAACTCATTTTCAGAGTACTTATGTTAAATGATTTTTAATAAATATCTATAGTAGTTTATAAATTCCAGAAAAATTAGTATAAATTTCTATAATTAACAAGAATCATTTTGGTACTTTATTATATATATATTGGAGCTTTTTGCCTATCTTAATAATTGTTGGAACACAGTGTACAATCTGATTTATTAATTAAATAATTATGTCTTGTGAAGTTATGTGTGATTTTGGGATATTTTAGTATTGGGACCTTACCCTACCTTAGTATAGAGACCCTAAAAAGTTGGTTTAGGTATTGTGTCACCCCACATTGGTCTCCTATGCTAAAGTCATCATTTGGCTAGGTGTCCAGTTAGAAAGTCGTGTCACACCACTAGTATCCTAGTATTGAGCTTAGTATGAAAACTAAGATTGTATATCCTTTTTGACAGTGATAGGACACCGGACATCTATAGCTCCGTATTCATACCCTTACTTTGCACGAGACAAGTACCCCTACAAACTTTACTTACTGCATATAATGAATTGCGTATGAACTACGTTAATACAGTTACTTAAATGAAAAATCATATCTTACATGTTTCTATTTACCTACCGTATGTTTCACATGCTTTAAAACTGTTCTTGTATTTCTCACATGTTATAACTTGGGTTATGGGAAAACTGATAGCTGAGTACGTGATCATGCCCCCTTCTCCCGTACGTATGTACCGAGTAAGGTCGTATTACATGCATACCTTGTCGTAGGCCATTATCCCGCATTTCTGTACGTATGTACACCTATGCTTGTAGACTTGTACGTATGTACATTTTATTACATGTAGACTTGTACATCGGTACATTTTATACCTATTGACGATCACGTGCATGCTCCAGTTTTAAACATTACATGTACATCTGTCGCCATGACAAATGTATCTTCTATATAATAGATTGTGATATGCCATGATTCTTGTCTATTACACCTCTTTTCATTCCATGCTCCGTATATTTAGTTTGTAGAACCAGTACTTGCTCCCTTCCTGACAGGAAACGTTGCAGGTATACTTACCGAGGAGGAGTGGCTATGTGATTCCTATTATGGGATCACCATTGAGGATCAGACTTTAGCCCACGAGGATGTACCTAAGAGAAAACTCGTCTAGTTTGTTATTTTAGTTGCTCTGGTCTTTGAGAGCAGGACTGTTTAGTCTATGTATTTTGTTACTGGACTTGTATCCAGTTTTATATTTTGGCCATGTATCTTTAAACATATTCGTATATTAGATATTGTGATGTGATAATTTCTGGAACTGTTAGCACACTTTGATCTTTTACTGTTTACTTTTAAAAGAACAGCTTACTACGCTATAACTCAAGCGTAGGCTAGACATGCCTCAATCCGTCCCAACAATTTGGGTAGCGGGTCGTGACAACAATAGCTTGATGCAACGCATATGTTAGACTGTCAGTATAAAACATATGGAATTGGAGATACGGTTATGAATTACGTTGTGTGCAGAGACTTTCGGTGGATGATCAATAGTATATATGCGAATAAGTTATAGGAATGGACCTGAGATCAGTTCAGTCGATAGTATGAAATGGCTAGTATTCGAGAATGAATTTGCACATATAGCTTGCTCGATTTCTCTATCATTGGACTTGGTTGAAATGCATATATTTTTTGGACGCCTAAAATATGTGTACGATCCAAACTAAGTGGTATGCTGAATTCAAATAAAGCTGCAGGGAGGATTGTGGTGTGTTAAGAAATTTACACGAATGTTTGAAACTAAACAGCGATGGTGAATCCGAATAAGTGATGTTTAAGTTGCATGGAACAAAGTTTTAAGATGGTCGAGAGGAAATACAAGAAGGACGAGTATTGGCTTAGGTTCGAGGACGAACATTTTTTGAGTGATATATTATGTAATGTCTCGCACCGCACGGTGCATTGCACTGAGTCATTGATTAGAAGAAGTATTAAATTGAGTTTGGTTTCATGTGTAGGTCTTACGCAGAGTTTTCTAAGATCGATATTTCGCCTTGCTGCAAACGGAGTTCACCGTGATCAGAGTATCGTCTCGCAACGGGCTGAGGCATGGACATCGTAGTTCAAATCAGTCCATTAGTTTAAAGGAGCACGGAGTGCTCGTATGGTTATATCAGATGAGAGGATCGTACAACACATCTATTCGCAGAGTTAAAGGAATCGGACTGTATCGGCTCAGCGGAGCGATAGGCAGAATAGTATAGGTGAGTGGCTTCTGACCCTTCTTTCCTACTCCGTCATGTCCTAATAAAATGTATACTTGTGTGCTACTAACTTCATGGATTCCATGTAACGTTGTTCGGATAGATAGAAGTTGTAATGTATGTCGAACACTAAGCATAGAACACTGAAATAAATGTATCGTAGCGTGTATCAATGCACGAGTTGGAAAACATTGAACACTAAGTCGTAGAATATTGAATAATTATATCAGGAGTGCACCGATGCACGAGAATTTTTGTACTAAGACTTCGTACGCGAAGTGGTCAGTTGTAGCGCAATGTCATGGAACTGTCGGTATGCGAAAGCTATGTTATGTCAGCGAAGCGAGCAGTTGTGGCACAATGTCACGAAACTGTTGATATGCAAATGGTCGGCTTCGTCAACAAAGTGAATAGTTCTGGTTCGAAACCACGGAACTGTTGGAATAGGTATGGTGCCCACAAATCTATCAAATGTGACATGGTGCATCGGTATGTTCGGGGCCTACGGAGCATCGATTGGAACATTGATAGGAGTATGAGTTGGGCATGGTGTCATTCGGAACATTGAATCGAAGTATGGAAATGTGAGTTGATGTGTGATTTCTGTATTCGGGCTTTAGACCATGATTATATTTTTATAGTTTCTTATATGTTCACGCATACTGTATGGACATGGACATCATGTGCACAAGGCGTTTGGTTCCTCGAACGATATAGGGTCCGGAGCACCGGAATATGAAGCGACGTTTGGTTCCTCGAACGATATAGGCGTTTGGCAACATGAAGATGTTCGGCTGAGGATTCTTGCTTGGATATAGAAGACGTTATATGAAACGACGAGATCCTTCGTGAGCAAGAGAGATCATGAGTGTTGTAAGTCAACTTAACATATTCATAGGAGCTATTGAGAGCCTTTGTAATCAGCCACATTATCAATAAAGAGATTTGTTTCGTATACTCTGTTGTAACTTCAGTATTATTATGTTTCTTCCGCTGCAAATGTTATCGATTTGAGATAACCATTACTGTTTTATCTTTTTGTATTGTACAAGTACAATTTATATGACATAACGCCCATGTGAGAACAATCGATTCGGTAGAATCAGGACATGACATGTAGATCGTTCCTCCATATTCGGCTCTCAATCAGTCGCTATATGATTATCTCGGTTCCTCCCCCCTCCCTTTTTTTAATTAAGAGGATGGTGCTCCCATAGGGATTAACCTTCGACCCAGATCAGGAGTCCGGAGCCCCGCCGAAGCCCCGCAATCCTTGGCCGTTGAATCGTGCGGCATCACGTGGGCCCCGCGCGATCCGATTGTGCGGGGGGGGGGGGGGGGGGGGATCCGCGGGCGAGTATCTTGATCCAGATACTATATATAAGTATTCTAAAAATCGGCCTAGGCGTACGCCTAGGCACTAAGCGCCGGCCCACTGCACCGAAAACTTCCTAGGCGGTGGTCTAGGCGGCTAGGCGGGCCTAGGCGGCCGTATTTTTGATTTATTTTATTTATTTTATTTTTTTGATTTTGTTTATTCTTAGTTGTATTTTGGATATTTGTTTGGGTTTTAAGATAGTATTTGGATTTTAGAACATTGAATTTTCAAATTTTAAAATTTCAAAAATTTCAAAAAAAAAATCTAGCCGGGCTAGGCGTTAGGCAGACCTTCGCCGCACCGAGTCCGCCTAGCGATTTTTAGAACACTGATATATATATCGGGAGTGGATCGGGAGCCCCACGGGAGCCTCGTCCCGCTCGACCATTGGATTGAGCGGGCGCGCGCACGAGCCCCACGCGGCCCGCTCGATCCAACGAAGCACGAGGAGGGGGGCGGCTCCGGGAGCGGGTCTTTTGATCCGCTCCCATATATATATATATATATATATATATATATATATAACCTCCACACGTATCATATCCTAGTTTTTTTTTAGAAAATTGTGTCTGTCTTAGTGTCCCTGCAACATAGTTTTATGAAAAGGTGTTAGTTTCGACCAATGTTTTAAACTGTAATGCTCATGACTAGGTGCGCCTAATGCTCCTCACCCTTACGCCTTATTTCTATGAAGCAAGCCCCAATGATGTGGGACGAAGACCCAAAGGAGGATACCTAAATCACAATATGAAATTTGAGAATTTATGGCAAATTAGATGTGGAGGCTTTATTAAACTTGTGTAGGATTAATATTATAAATTTGGCACAAATAATTATAATCAAAATGCAAACAAAATAACAATTGAGTTATAATTAATGGATATATCTGATTTTGGAATGTCGATCTGTTTGTGCTAGATCTCGACGTTGGAGGCATAGAAGAAAATAGATCCACTCTACAATTTTGGTATCGCACCATACAAACTCAAAAGTAGATTTCTTCAACTGAATTATTATCAACTCGGCATCGACATTGGAGGCATAGAAGAAAATATCATTGTTGAAAATATTATTATCAACTGAATATCAAGGATAGAAACCCTACGAAATGTATCAAGTCAAGCAACTATTTTTCTTGTGTAATTAATAGGTTTGTATTGGAGGTTGTTGACGAAGATGAAGGATACAAATATGTTGGCAGTGTTGGTGAGATGGTGACGATTTTTAGGATTGTAAATTTTTTGTTGTTATGAACTTTTGATAGTTTTTGTTAGTTGTTTATCTTTATGGTTTTATGTCCTCACTTTTTTTTTAATTTTATGGTGTTATGAATTGATTAGTCATAATATGAGTTTGTTAATTTGAAACTATATTATTAAAAAAATCAAAGAATGTTTGCCTTGTTATCTCACCATGTGTCTCATGCCTCAGGCTCCAAAGGACCCTATTAAAACACTAGTTTTGACATTATAAAACTAATTCATGTGTATGAAGTAGAATAATTTTATTTCTTTGTGAATATTAGTTAGTTTACTTTAATGTGATTTGAAATAAAATAAAGTAACAGACTGCAATGGTCTAAAATTTAGATTAAGCAGCAATAATAGGCTGATTAATTGACTGTGTAATCCGAATAACCATGTCTGTGATAGACCGATTAATTGATTGTGCCGTGTGAGTGATAAAATATAACTTTAGGTGTCTGCATAATTGATATTAGTTTGCCAGGTAATCTAGTTTCTAGTTGATTACACAATGAAAATTAAGAAAGAAATGAAATAGAAACAACAGAGAGAACAACAGAATATTGAAAGAAGTGGAAATATCACACAGCTGAATCAAACAGATTCATTAGAAGAACGACAGGCAATGGATCTATTATATAGTCAACTATCATGGACTTCGCATCTCGTGCTATGACAACAATGGACATTACAATACTATTAGACGACTGCCAAGTACTGATCCATATTTTTACCTTTGCAGTCCCATCATCGGAGCATGAAGCTAACAGCGTCCCAGTTGGATCCCATTTAATAGCATTAACCTCACCCTGAAAACATAAATAGAAAAATATAACTTACAATAATAAAAATTGAAGAAATTATGTTTCTGTCAAAAAGAAACACTGAAGAAATCATGTTGAAACTGCCAATATTTATTGGCAATTATTAGATAATTTCTAAAATGCAGAGTATCTATCAACCTATCTTGCACAGACACAAATACGACATGACACAGTAAGTACACGACAACTTGGACACAACACCTAATTTGGTGTCCAAGCTTATTTAGGAGTGTCCAGGTTGTGTCCAATACGTGTATGATAGGGTGCAAATTTTTGGAGTAAACATGCTTCCTAGCTATCAACAGATTAAGGAAAGATGACACCTTCACTGACTAAACAAGAGGATATCTGAAATTCATCTTAGTGCAAAAGATAATCTAACCAAACAAGCTCAAATATGTTTGAAGTTTTCATCATATGGAATAAAAAAATCACCTTCCAAATAATATTATAAGAAGAAATACATGCCACAACATCTCGATTAATTTTGAAATTCACATGCCATAAAATGGCATAGAACTGACTATTTGATAACTCATGTAACTGTAGGTCAGAAAAACTGGATCATGTATACAACTTGTTGGGAGCACAAATTTTATGTTAGTTTAATTAACATATAATGAAATCCAAACAAGATACATGACTCTGTATAAATAAACGACGCTGGTATTTTGCCCCTTGTCTGTGGCCGCAGGCCACGTGTCACCGTCCCATTGGCAGGGATTCCGGTGGCGGGCCCGAGCAAATGGTGGGGGGGGGGGGGGGCAATGGGATTCGGCCACGTGTCCTGCGGTGACCGCGGGCAGAATATCATTCCATATATAAACGAGAAACCAAAGACAAATCATTAACTCTTAACTTATTTTTACATGTTTATAATATGTGTATACCACATATACTACACTTACATTAACTAAAATTTAGTATAAACCATGATAGTGTCAGGCAACCATAATAGAATAGTGTGAAGGAAACATCATAAAAGGTTATTAAATAAAAATTGAAAGAAATAAAGCAGTTCAATTTGTCATAAAATATTCATCACAAAGTTATAGTATTTTCTTGTTACTACACACTCTTTTATGCTTATAACAACTCACTTTTTTGCTATGACGAAGGCTCTATAAGTGACGATCCTATCAACGGCATAATGCTTTTTATCTGAAATGAAGTAATATCATCTTTCTGGTAAAGAATTAAAAGAAAGTAATGGTAGTATCAATATTACTCCATGGAATAATTTATGTCTGGTTTGGCATTGTTATTATTTTCCAAAGAGAAGAAGCAGCTTTGAAAGCAACCTTCCCTTCGCTTTCTGTTAAAGACCTGACCATGCACCAAAACACTAGAGCTATGGTGAGAATTGATGGTTAAATATTTGTATTAGTCCAACATGCCCCCGCAAGTAGAGATCCATTTTGGCCATAGAACAGGATTCATGCTGTGGTAATTTTTTTAAATCACTTTTAAAATGCACATCCGAGGTTTCTAATATGGGTTGCTCTAAGACATTGTAATATAGGTTGCTCTAAGACCATGTTAAAGACCATGCCAGTACATCAAACTCTAGAGTTATGTTGAGAGTTGAAGATTACATATTTATATTATTCCAACACTTTCCAAATAAAATTTATGTAGGTTCTCATCCTTTTGTACAATATAAGCTCCAAATAAATATTCTAAGAGCAGATATGATAGGTGTAGGAAAGTTTAGGCTCTTCTTGTTCACTATTCATTGTACAGAATTCCTCAATGGAACATGACCTTCCAGATCCTTCCACGTTTAGCTCAAATAACCTTTAAATACATTGGAACCCCCACATAAAATAACAAAAAAGGGGGGTTCTTCCTCCTCCAACTAATGATAGACTAGGTTTAGGTGATTGTACATATTTTACGTTTTCAGTTTTCTTATTTTTAGTTCATATTGGGAAACGTCTTAGAAGGAGACATACCCTCTCATATATAGTGTACTCTCCTTTCTTTAAAAGTATAACTCAATAATTGTCGTCAATTTTTCAACATGGTATCAAAGCCACGATTCATTTTGGGCTAGCTCTTACGTCGTTCCCAAAACCCTAGCCCCCAATATTTTCCTTCCAAATTCAAATCCAAATCCAAAATGCACCACCACTCAGTGGCCACTTCCTTCCCGTCTCCCTCCTATCACAATAAACTTGAAATCCTAGTCTAGTCTAGTGTCCCGTCACCGCCTTCAGAACCGCAACCCTCACACCTCAATCCTTTCCAAACCCTAACCCTCACACCTTCAGAACCGCAACCCTCACACCTCAATCCTTTCCAAACCCTAACCCTCACACCTTCTCCATGCCACCACCCATGGAAATACCAAGCCTACCGGAACCCTAACCCTCGTCACAACACCTTCTCCACGGTACTAAAATACTAACCCTATCAAAATCTCAGTTGGACCATCATTAATACTATAGCCCCTCTTTTTTGCGACCAGCCCTTCTTTTTTGCGACTAGAAATCTCGCTTAGACGATAGTAGATTACTATAGGCCCTCTCCCACGGTGAGTTGCTCCCTCGACCCTCACCTCTCTTCTCCGACCATCCTGAGCACATTGCTCCATCCAGATCACGAGTACTCCACGAACCATTACTACTTTATAGATGATCACTATAATTGCAAATACTCCTCTAGAGTCGACCATCGAGATAACCACCTTTGTTCTTCGCCGACCATCGAGATTACAACTTTTCTTCTTCCTCTCTGTTAAGCGATAAAGATGATAGAAAATCTATAAACATGCACACTAGAAATCTTTTTTTCCTTTTCTTTAAAGATCTATAACCATGAACACTAGAATCTTATATGAACACCATTATCAATAACGAACCAAATCAAAAGAAGAATTATGTCTTAACTAGATAAAAAGATGAGCGATAATTCTTTCCAAAATTACATTTGACTCAACAAAATAAGATAAAGCTAAATTTGGTAACATAGTTTTTAAAGATAGAGGAGCATGTCGAAGACTCCTATGCCATTGGATAGAGGAAACAACAATAGACGTACTAGGAAGCATATCCACTTAGTAAAGATAATTTTGCTCGTACCCTCCACCTTGTATCACAAAGTGAGAGAATAAAAGTTACAAAGTAGTTGGAATCGTGTGTAAGTTGTCGAACAGATAAAAGATTATGGTGCAAAGAAGGAAGAATCAAAACATTTTTCAGGTGTAAAGTTGAAAAATGAGAGAAATTGGCAGCACCAGGAACAAAAATAGTATCGTCAACCATAGAAATGTTAAAATAGTATTGTCAACCATAGAAATGTTACTGCTCAATCTTTACCTTTTGTTGGCCATGGTGAAAGGCAACCATAGGGAAAAAAGGATTATATAACAAAAAATAAAAATGTAAATAAAAGAATTGGAAAAAAAGAAATAGAAAAAAGAATAAATAATGTTACTGGAATTTCCATAGGCAGTTAATATTCATCACAATTATATCTAAAATGCACCTAACAATTGAATAAACCAGTCCATGAATAATAATAAGTACAAAGTACAATTCAAGGTGCAAAACGGGTCGGCCCGAAGCCCACCCTGGGACCGGCCCGAATAAACCCAGATTGGTCCGGCCCTAGCCCCGGTCAATACACAGGACCAAACCACCCTTATGCCCCCGACCCCCCATGCCCCGCCCGAGCTCAGTCGAAACGGGTTGGATGGGGTTTCCTTCCCAAAACCCGGAGGACTGGCCCGGCCGGCATAGTCTAAGGCCCAGTCCAAACCCCTCGGGTCCCACCAATAATGAACGGTTAGGTTTTTTTACCATTTAAAATCCTCCCCCAACAATAAGTTATTATAAATGTGGGGGGATATTTTGGTCAAATACCCCCCAATATCAATAGTCATTTGATGACGGACTTTGGTCTTTTTTGGAAATATCTTTACCAAAACATTCATATATTTAATTGTTTATGAACGTTAATCATTTGATGACGGACTTTGGTCTTTTTTGGAAATATCATTACCAAAACATTCATATTATTTAATTGTTTATGAACGTTAATCATTGGTATTTTGGTCACTTTTGCTAAAATGATCAAATACCCATATAACAACTATATTCAAAGGATATTTATGGTTATTTGGCACCCAAATTTTTTATATAATAGAGATTAATTCATCCAAATGTACCACAACAAAATTTCTCCCTTCTTCAAATACTTTTAATCAATCTTGTGTTCTATTCGGTGATTGGCTACATTCTGGAAACTAAAGTGCAAAAAAATTGCAAGAGTTCGAAAATAAGATTTTGCAGGCTTCAACTTGATCGACCACCACCAAGCTGCAACAAATCTACATCCGTCCTTGGAAAAAATCATGTTAAGGTTTAAGTATTTTTTATATGATATTATATAAGTAGTTAATTTTGATATTTTAAACTGATTAGTTTCTAACTACAATTTTATATATATATATATATATATATATATATATATATATATATATATATATATTGCAATATTGGTTTAAATTTGATAGTAATTATTATGCTAATTTCATAGAAAATGAACCACCACCGAAACAAATGTCACCTCCCGAAAATAGAAGTATTAATAATTTCGTTCCAAGTAGATCAAGATTAATTTATCATACTTATTTTACTAAGTTGTATGTCACAAATGATCACGAAGAAAAAATCTTAGATCTCAATACACAAAAACCAATACCTATAGCTGCACAATGCAATAAATGCAAAAAAAATTAGTGGAAAAAAGATAAAGGCACGAAAACTTTACAGAGTCACTATAAAGTTGTTATAGTAATGACACAATTGATGCTAGACAAACAGAATTAAGCATCGTTGCTCAAGGATCTACATTGTTATCATTTACTTCGTCTGCTCGTAACAAAACTAACTTAACAAAATATATTATTTGTGATGAACAACCTTTCATATTTGGTGAGAGTAGAGAATTTTATAACTATGTAAGTAGTACATTAAATTCTTATTTTACAAAAATTTCAAGATCTACTACTAAAGCAGAAGCTTTTAAAATATTTGAAAAAGTAAAAGCATCTTTGAAACAAGTTTTGAAAATATTAGTAAATTTTCTTTAAATTCGAATATATGGACTAATAAATAAAATTATTTCTTTTGTTTGTATCAATGCAAATTATTTAGATGCAAAATGGGTATTACAAAAACGAATTCTTTGTTTAACACGATTGGAATATACCTATACTGGAGGTGCAATCTACAAAGCTATCTTATAAATTTTACGTGAATATGATATTCATAACAAAAAAATTCAAGTTTTTTCATAATGCTAGTAATAATAATTATTCTATCAATATTTTGAAATACCAATTTCTGCGTATATTAGATGGCCAACTGATTCATGTAAGATGTGCTTATCGTGTTGTTAATTTAATTGTACAAGAATATCTTCAATTTTTTAAGCAAATTTAGAAAATATTAGAATATGTCTAATTAGTTTGAAAACTTCACCAAGGAGATGATAAGAGTTTAAAAAGTCATCTGCACGATATGGTTTAAAATTTAGGATATTTGTTAAGAATGTACGAGACGTGAATCTATGGTGGCAATTTTCAATCGAATACCAATTGCTTGGATGCATTTGAAAGCCTCGAGTTGACTCTTGTCTCTTGCAGAAAAAATTGACGTTGGAAAATGTTTGGCTTGTGTCTCCATAACAAATGGTCCATTTATTTATGGGCGAACGACGAGAATTGAACCCGCACGTGGTGGATAGACAATCCACTGCCTTGATCCACTAGATGGAATTCTACATATTTGATGTTGAAATCATGTATTAAATATAAAATTGTTATTACACAGTATAATAATACAAGTTCAAGAAGTGATTACCAATTAACTGAGAATGATTGGTTAGTTGCTACTTCAATTTTCGAATTTTTAAAATTGTTTTACAACAATGCATGTATTTTATCCCGAGTTTATTATATAACTTCTCCTTCAGGGGATCATTAATATTTCTCATTTATTTGCAAAATATAGATATATTCCTAGTTTTGATTACGTCATTACTAAAATAGATTCTAAAATATTGGTCTGATATACCTATTTTATATTGTTTGGAAGCAGTTTCAGATCCTAAATTAAAATTACACGGTGTATTTTATTGTTAAATGATTTTTACGAAAATATGAACATTGAGGTAGCCAATTTGAAAACAAAAATTAAAGAATGTTTAGATGTTTTAATTAGTTTACATAAAGAAAAAGTTATCGTGAACCTACCCGGTTCAACCGTGCAAGGTAGTAGCAGCTCTAGTTTAATTTCTCAAGTTATCTCGTGCTAAAAGTATATTACAAAGAAAGAAAGAAAAATTATTTCCTCCCAACTCAAGAATTGTCCTTGTATTTGAACTCCTATGATGAAGATGACAGTAATTTTGGATCATATTTCTCAATTTAGAGTGGTGGAAAAACATGAAAAAGCTGATCTTATACTTTCTTCTTTGGTACATGGTCTTTAATAAATTCAATGTCTATGAAAGCATCAAATTTTATTTTAGTATAGGTTCAATAATGCTAAGAAAGAAGAGAAGCATTATGTTACAAGAAGTTTTTGAAGTCTGCATTTGCATTCAAGATTGAATTCGTGTAGAAAAACAAACTCAACACTTAAGAGATACGAGTGATGACGTTAATGAACTAGACTTTCAAGCTTGACGCTATAGAAGCTGAAGAATGAAGCGGCGAAGTCTTGCAGAGTCGGATCAATTTCTCTGAACTTCTAAGATTAGAACATATCGAAGATCGCAATCAAAGATTCAAGAAAAAAAAAATTCGACATGAAGACCGAAGATGAAATTTGTACTTTCGCTCTTTCAGTTTTTCTTTAAAAATGTTTAAAATTTTCTCAAAAAATAAAATCAATAAAGTTTCTTATTTTCATTAATTGATTTTTTTTTCCTTTTCTACTACTATGTTTTTCAATTGCCAAAGGCCCAAAGCCTAAGCCCGAAACCGCAATTTCTTTAATTAAGCTGGTCCAGGCTGGATTCGACACGCACCTGAACAAGACCCAGTTCGAACCGGCTCAGACGGACGGGCTGGGTTAGGAATTTTGGTCTCCAGTCCGGCCCAGACCGACTTGAGACCGAGTTGCCCATACCCGACCCATATGATCAACTATGGGTCCGGGTCGGCCCCGCCGAATTAACACCTTGGAGTATGAGCAAGATTGTTGATTAATATCAAAAGAACCTACATTAGCCACGTAACAAATAATCATGAAAATTAAATTAACCAAGTAACAAATAATCATGACAATAAAATAACCAAGTCAAACAAAGTCAACCCTATAAAAATTAATAGTTGCAAACAAGTTGTGGCAAGTGAATATCAATCTAATTAACCAAGTAAACAAGTAAACGAGACAAATATAATGATGAAATAATTCCGCTCTATTAGTAATAACGATAAGTCATCAAAACCAATTGAAGATACGAGAATTAACCATTTGCTCCCGAAGAGGTCAGATGGATAAAGGATTAAAGATCGTGTAACCTAGTCGAAAGATTTTAAGTGAAATAAACGTGCTACAAACAGGTTGACCCATTAATCCAATATAGGCTATTGGGCCTACCTAGACATACCATCCAGCGACCTGCTGTAGAGCACTAGGGTGCTGCCTATAAGAAAAAGGTGGCCCAGTCGCCTGGAAGCAGACTCTCATACACCGGGCAAGAAAACTTACACCAGCTTTTGCCTAAGCAGACACTTCTATAGACAACTTTTAGTTTTGAACTACAGTTAAAATGTAAAACAGAGCAGTGAGCAGTATCACTTAAAAACATGAAGGTTGATATGCAAATGGTTCATTCATCATTGTGATGATATTACTGTCAGGCTGCCAGCCTGTTTGTCAGATTCTTCATTCTGGTACGATAGATAATGGACCATGGTTTAGTTCAAACCTGATGACCTGAGAAAGCTTTGATTGGAACAGTTTCACCAATCTTGCAGACATAAATCATGTGGTCTGTTGAACATGTTGCAAATGAGACATTGTTTCTCCAATCAACATCAAGTGTTGGAGCTGCAAAGGGAAAACATGAGCATTATATTCTGGTGCTCCCGGAAAGCAAAAAATAAAAGCCTGTATAGTGTCATATAAGTTTCATGACAAGAGGAAAATACCTGAATGAAAATCAAATTGTTGCTTATACTCCCACGTCTTTGTATCCCACACGATAGCTGTTTTATCTACACTTCCACTAAGGAGATAATCACCCTTCTTATTCCACTTCAAAGAGAATATTGGTCCTTTATGCTGTTTAGTGTATTCTTTAACTCGCCTGTTTACATTCCACTGTTGCTCAATACCAGGCATTGTACGCTGTAACTAAAACATGTAACTAGACGGGCTGGGATCGTAAAACCCTATTGCTCAAACGTTTAATTATCAAAGATTAAAAACATTTGTACATTATTAAACTGATACGGAAATGCTTTTGTAACTCCAGCATCCAGGTTTTCGGCATATTTGATTGTGGAGAATTAAAGATCATGGTAGTTTGTATCATACATTCTCATGTAGTTTGTATCAGTGTTCTATTAATCAGATTATCAGACATTAAATGACCAGGTAAGCAAACACTTCATCTGGTTAATTGGGTGACCGAGTAATATGAAATTCCAAGTGGCCGCATAATTGCGATTAATCTGCTGAATAATCCGTAATTGGTAACTATCACAGAACCAAGTGCATAATGAAACCACTTAATATAACATTTCTATCAAACATAACAGTCAGATAGCTCAAACAAGATCCTAGACTTGCAAACCTAATTGAATTATTGAAGAAGTGACTCGAAGGAGCAACCTTCAGAATAGAAGAAAAGAAGTTAAGAATCCTGCTCCTTCCTAAGTTTTCTCTTGGTTAAAACATATCCAGATTAAAAATTCCCAACGTCAACCCCTAGGATTTTACTTAATGAATATCCACCCCAAAACTAAAATAATAATAAATCTTAAGGAAGATCCACCCACGCCCATCCGCCAACCCCTGACCCCAGTACAATGGTTAATTTTTTTTAAATAGTTTGAATTTTACAACTTACTATTAAACTAGTCAAATTGCCAACCCATTAACATTCCTGTTAGAAAGTATTATTAAACTCTCTTTTTCGAAAGGACCACTCAGTTGGTTTCTAGTCCTATAATTTCAAGTTTAACACATAACTTGATTTGGAATGTGCCACAATTCTCAAAACAAGATTGTAACACCAAATCCTTATGTTGGCCCGTTCAGTAGACACCTCATTCAATATGTCACAACTTATCTCTATAAAGGGCTGCAACTCTGTATATACTGCACTTAATGTCTTAAATTGATGTTCCCCACCCCAAAATAAAGGAGGTGTTGCTGATGGTTGTTTGGGGTGGGCAAACAGAAATTGGGATTGAAGTTCTCACCTTGCCAACAAGAATGAGGCACCTGGTTTAGGCAACACTTGGGATGGATTAGAGGCAATGATCGTCCATGTCCTAAAGTGCCGGAAGATGTGAAGACGAAGGGAAGAGATACTTTAAATTGACTACAAGCATCCAAGAAAGCAAAAGCCGAGAGGTTGAAAACTGACTTGTATGAAATAGTTATTAGAAGTCACAGTGTAGATGATGACTCCTCTAATAGGAGTTATTCTCATCGAGGATGAGCACGAACACCAAAGGGCCTATGGACCAATACATCCAACTCTCGCCAGAGGACATAACTTCCAGCAAAGAGAACAATACAAGGCACATTTGAGTCCAATAAGCACAATCATAAGGCAAGAGATGATAGTTGCATGTATGTTGCAAGATGGGCATATGAGAAGGGCATTCCATTTAATGCCATTGACGATCCTTCGTTTGTTGGCATGGTACATTCAATTGGACTTCATGCCCAAATATGAAGCCTCCAACGTCTTATGAGATTAGGGAGTTCTTAAGAAAGGAGGTGGAACATACGAAGGAGGAGTTGCATACATTTGCCGAGACATGCAAGATAAATGGGCGTAGCCTTATGACTGATGTATGGAGTGACCGGAAAGGAAGAAGTCTCATGAACATAGTTGTGTACTCAACCGTCAGCACCGCATTTTGGAAGTCCAAGAATGTATCTTCTATGATACATGATGGAAAGTTTATCTTTGATTTCGTAGACGAGTTGATTGGTGTTGAAGATGGCCCGTGAGAGGAGAATGTGGTGCAGGTTGTCACAAATAAAGCATCAAACAATATGGCCGCAGCAGTTGAAGAGGCCAAACATTTTATGAACTTCTTATGCAACACACAATTAACCTATTGTTTCTATCTATGGTCATACCAAATCACTCGACATGATAAGAGATGCTTGTAAGAAGTTGGACTCTCAGCAGGATATTGTTCGGCCGGGAGTGACTAGATCTTCTATTGCGTTTCTATCTTTGAAAAGCATTATGGGGAAGGTGTTGAAAGAGATGTTCAGACGTGAAGAAGTGTGCTTAAGTTGTCCAAATCAGAGGCAAGAAAAAAACTTTTTTAAAGTTTAGATAAGTTAATTATCTATTCTTGAATATTAACATTTAACTAGTGTCAAAATTGTAGGTTATGGGATTATTATGAGTAACAAATTTTGGAGGAAAGTGGATCTTGCAGTTACAATATTTATCCCATTGGTTAGTGTTGAGAAGAGTTGATGGTAATAGGCCTTCGATAGGGTGGTTGTGTGGAGATATGTTGAAAGACAAGCATGAAGTTGTTTATCTTGATAATAAGAGAACAAATTTGGTCTTATTGGAAGCTAATAGAGAGTAGATTGAACAACAAGATCCTCTGCATCTAGCTAGATACTATTTGAATTCCAAATTTTACTACTTTAATAGAAAAACTATAGAGAACGATATTGGTGGAATTGTTGTTTTATCTCGAGGAAGTATTCAAATGATATTTGATATTTTCACCAGTATTACTAAAGAGCTTGACGATTACCAATACCAAAGGGGATTTTGCGACAGACATGGCTAAGGACCATCTAAAGATCCATGATTTAGATTTTAATCCAAGTATCTATTGTCCATTGATGTTTAAGTTACTTGACTACTTATTTATGTTTCAACTTTTAACTAATTATCTAATTTCAGTCTTTTGGTAGAAATTCTACGAATAAGACGCTAAGTTATTGAGGAGCATGGCGATGAGGATATTGAGCACAACCACTAGTTTCTCTGGTTGTGAAAGGAACTGGAGCACATTTGAGATGGTAACAGTTTACATTTAGTTAATAAATTATTTATTGAAGCTATTAGATAATTGGCATTTTGTATGGCAAATTATTATTAAGTAACAATAGTTAAATCTTGTAGATTCACCAAAGAAAAGGAATCAACTAGAATCTAAAAGACCGAATGATGTAAGTCTGTGTGAAGTTCAATCCACTTCTCAATAGAAAGTATACTGATTAAGCTTAAATAGCTTAAATGAAGGAAAGGTCTCGGAGAGGACATTGGGCGGTCTATTTGATGATGAAGATAAGGATGAAGTATTTTCTGAAGAGGGGTTGACTTGGCAGCAAGTTGGAGAGTCAATGGATGCAAATCTAGGACCGAGGATTATTGTATTAATATTTGTCGCATTATTTGTATTTAGATTTTCATATTTTTTGTTAATTTCTTCAAATTAAGTAATGTTTTATTCTTGTTTGTTATGAGTTTAGTAATGATCGAGGACGATGTCTCGAGTCTTAGTATGCAAAGATACTTGTAATTTTGTAACTATTAGTTTCTTACCATATTATGATGTTATATTAGATATTTTTGGTTAGCTAGTTACTTAGCTTTAACCTTTTAGGATATTTACAACATGTCGTACATCTAGAAATTTGAATTTGATAGGACATGTTGTATATATAATTTATAACATATGCCATATTTATTGGTATCTGAAAGTTCAATATTTCGTCTCTCTCTCTCTCTCTCTCTCTCTCTCTCTCTCTCTCTCTCTATATATATATATATATATATATATATATTAGAGATAGAGAGAAGAGAGAGATGAGAGAAATATAGTGTTATGCCACTAGTGAAGTAAACAAGTGCAATTTAAAGCGGCTTCGAAGAACTATATCTGCCTGCGCCTCTTCTCTAACAGAAGTACCAATTATATGTTTCAAAAACAAAAAAGTTAAGGTCTCCACTTTGATTATGTCATTCGTGAGTTTAAAAAAATGACTTATCATGACAAGGAAATCGTGCAAAAAAAGAACATACCATCCTTGCTCCATACTCTAGCCTGACCATCATAAGAACCTGTTGCAAGTAATGTCCCTTCTCCCTGCATATATCAAACATGTAAAAAGAAACCACCATTATTTGATAAAGGTGATGTAAAAAAACACCCAATTATTCCAAGCATTGACCAATCTTTACAAAGGAAAACTTTTCTGGGAAAACTGAAGTTTGAAAGGGAAAAAAAGAACAATATTTCGTCTTAGAAGACCAGGAATCAAGATGGTTAATCACAACAAGATCAAAGCTCACATTCCAATCGAGTGTCGTGACATCCTTGCTCTTCTCAAGTGTCCCCTTGAAATGTTTTAACACTTGTACACATGGTGGTTGAATTTGCATGCTAGATCCACAAGGACCATCTGGAATTGTCCAAATTCGAGCCGTTGAGTCCCCAGACCTTAATAAATAATAACAGATTTAGTGAAAGACAGCTAGCGAATGCCCAGGAAATAACCATAGCTTCACAGACAGCTCTTATTCAGATTTAAAAAAAATTGTAAACCAAATATATAGCAAATAAAGGATAACCACAATGCCAACTAAGTTCAAAAAGTACACGGAGTCATAGACAGAGATGTAAGAATCCTGACCAAAGGGTAATTAGTAATGTCCTCCTAGAACATAAACACGACATCAATATTATCCCATGTTTGAAGGACTATTAAAACCTAGTTCCCTGAATGATTCAGAACTTAGCATCTCGATGCATCATGGAACATGCCTTACTATAAAGCATAAGACGGCCTTTAATAGGATTTTCACACATCAAGTCCCTTCAATCATTCATTGACATTGAGGTAGCAAACATTAGATATTAAGAGAATGGCTCTTAGGGGAACTAAGAGCTAGTGTTCTTAAACCGGAAAAATAAAGTGAAGCGGTCGGATGCAATGGCCGTCTAGGGGGATGCTGAAGTTTCTGCACTGCAAATGGATCCATGTGGCTTCCTAAATGAGCTAACCTTCACTTCACAATGGCACAAGATCCTAGATATGAAGGTGTTCAAGTGCCTGGATACCCTAGTCATTGTGCTTCACAGTGATTGAACAGTGAGCCTTTGACGAGAATGGATGGCTGCTTGGGGTATAAGAAGGTAAAAAACAACAAAGTAAATGAAAACAAGTGCACTTAGCTGGCAACAAGCGGAGCCAGAAAGCCATCATACAAGTGAGGTAGGGATGCCAATTACAAAATGTTTAACATGGCAAGTATCAAGTCCAAATCAATATCTGAGGATCAGCAAAGCTATCATTCTGGTCATGAACTATAAACATAAATAGTGGCTGATGATAGAATAAGATGAAAGTAGGAAACAGAAAAAGAGAAAGTTAAAAACAGTTACAAATGCAACACAGAAGTAGATGATAAAGAGTCTTGTACCAGTGAGGTTGTTAGTATATAGTTTATTTGAGAATTGCATCAGGGTTGGATAAAAAGAAATGGAAACAAACATTCAATGTGGAAATTATCCAAATTTACTACTTCCCACACCACCACCTTGCTGAATGAGATATCATTTTGGCACTAAAATCGAAAGAAAAAAGAATTATATAGCATTTTTTATGTATGAACATATTATTATGGGGCCAATAACTTTCAATTAGGTTTGGTTTTATTTGGTAATCTTAAGTAACATTGATTTCTTAATGGCCAAGAATTGTAAGGCTATATAAAAGATGTAAAACTTTATTTTAACTCAACAAGAGTTGAGATTTTATTTAAATTTATGGGCCTATTCATACATAGAATCTTCTTTTTTTATTTTCTGTACAAACCCTATCCCAAACCTTCTATCTCCTTCCTTGATGTTTGTGTGCTGCTGAGTTATGTCGTTGCTGCATTACCTACTGCCTTAGACAGACTAGAACCTGTCCTGAATCCGACTTGAGCCCTCTTTCCATATGCTGCTCTGCAGATTGTGACCAAAAACAGGTCTTTTCCTTTAGCCTTTTCTTGCTGCTGCTCGTGCTGAACCTGCTTCCCCCAATTTCTGCCTTGCTAATTTGCATAGGCAGACATCGCTATTCGCTACCCTACTTGTGTTCGTCACTGCGGTCCAGAAGACCAAAACTCCTAGTGTTCTGTTGTTGCTGCAAACTGACAGCAAACACTTCTAATCGTATACCTTATCAATCCCACATCATCATCTATCTACTTTCAACTTCCACAAACCAATCAAGAGTCTCGCATGGGATCTCAATCGACCTTCAGACCTCCGAACAAAGACTTGGATGTGCAAACTCATCATTCGTGGAGTGAGATTTGATCTGTTTGATTTTGTGGTGCAACTTCTTGATCATTTGGTAAACTTGAAGCTTACCTTGAATTCAATTGCCACGAGCTTGACCTGTTTGATTGTGGTGCAACTTCGTGATCATTTGCTAAACTCAAAGCTTACTCAAATACGATTTTTATTTAATTCAATTGCTATTTCTGTGATTTTCTAGGGCAATAGAGTGACATATTGTTGACAATCATAATTTACAATTAGCTTCCGCAAAACCTCAGACAGTTATTTCGTAGTTGACCCATATAAATTGCGCTATATGTCTTGTCCTGTGTTAAGTGTTAACTATGGACATTAATCCTTGGCATACAAATAAAATAAACCTTTTGTAGTAACTATCTAACGCTTTATCGCTCCACTATCATGAGTCTAAGTGAAGGCATCGCTTCAATGAAAACAGACAAGCACACAAATATCCTCTACAAACAGACAGCAAATTAGTTCTAGAAAGATAAAAACTAATGGATACCAAACAGCAGAGAGGTATTACAGTTATATCATACAGGAGTGGCACTTGAGATGGATAGTCTACAAAAAGGGAAAGAAACACGTAATAAGATCTATTTACTCA